>JAHZNE010004664.1:0-10272 GCA_027744055.1 Callyntrura sp. NNG-2020 | reverse complement strand
TGTCGTTGTTGGAGAGGAAGCAAAATCTGGGCAGCTGTACTCTTATAGATTTAGTACTGCCATTATTATGAGAATAGATAGACTACATACATATATCACAGTACATGCTCGGTGGATTCTCAAATTCACCGGGAGAAATTCATTTGCACTTGGATAACAATTCCAAATTTTCCGCAAGGATTACCCCATCATTTTTTGTTTATAGTGCCATTCCTAGTAATTACTGCAGGGGAGCCTATCACTACATTAAATATGGCATGTACGAGACGAGATGGGTGCCTTTTCCTGGCATTTTTCACGCACTATTTTCTCCAAAGTTGGTGATTTTGTTGCCAGGAAAAGAGTTAGTCATTTTGTTCGATTTATTTTGCATCGTTCCCTCATTGTTTGTAATGTAGCCTTATTTTTTTAAAATTTGTAAACTTTTTTACTGTCAATCCACACATATAAAGTATGTTAAATTTTTTTTAAATCCTTTTATGTTAGAAGTCCATGACGCAAGTTACTACAATTTTATTTAATAGATTATTACTTTTACTTAGTTAGAAATCGCAGAAAAAGACAAAAATGGAAAATTGATCGACCGAAGTAGGACATGCCAAATTTCGACGCCTACCGCACATAATTTTCTCAATACTTGGTTAATGTTCAACGCAGATCTACAGGAACATCTTTAGGATGTCAAATTTGCGAAATCGTGAAAAGTAGACAGTCAACATTTAACTCTATAACGTACGTTGCCATACCTGCTCAATTCTAGTGCGGCTCTGTCATTTCCTTTCTTGTATTTCCCATGTTCCCTCGTCCGTGTCACTGTCGACAATCCCATAGCTTCCAAAACAGGATTAATGAGCACAGGTGCCTGGGAATATTCCCAGTGTTTCCCTAATGCGGTTACCTTGGCCCCGAACAAAATTCCCCCGACGAGACAAACAAATCAGACCAATTTACCTATCGTGTACCGGTGCAGAGACTACTACAACAAGAGTCAAGGTCTTTCATCGACAAACAAGACATTTACCATGACGTCAATACAGTCTGACTTTCGCAGTTTGTTGAGGTGCACTTGTACATTTTTTGCTTGTCTATTTTTCATTCTTTTTCAAGATCGACCTATCTATTGATCTATTTTGTTATGGGAATACAACTTGTACTGTTTCGTATACCATTATGGAACAAAGGCTTCAAACTTGACATTCCAATTACGTAGAAGTGTCAATACTGCCACGGTATTTCTTCTATTTTGTGGAAATTAACATGCTTTATTTATTAACTGTCACGTACGAGATGTATGCCGATAGTCTTCTGCTTTTGCAGTATGCTAATGACGAGTCTTTAACAGGCCATGATAAAATTGTCAGTGGCGAATTTTCGATGTTTCTATCCATATACAAAATTTCGTTTTCTAATGTTGCTCATTCAACCACAACTAACCCCCACACGCTCGAGAATCCCAAATTGTGGTTGAAATGCTCTGGAGGGAGCTAAGGAAGACCCGTGAAAATAAAAGGAAGCACATTTGTAGCCCATTTCAACTTTGCACAAGCCACATCACCCAGCATACACACTCATCTCACAACAGCATCCCAAAATCGCAGAGTCCTTCCCTAGAACACCATCTGCTTAAGGAACGACTCCAGGGCCATCTTAGGATTTGGTTGAAAACTATAACAGGCCGACTAGCATTTTGGAGAATACAACAAAGACAGAGAAAACACATTCTAATTTCACAAAAGCAGTTTGCAGGAACGTTATGTTTCCAGGAGTAATATACAACGCCTCTCCGCACAAAAAAAAAACAAAAATTACTCGACATATTTTACAATAGTTTGTACTAATTACACTTAATGGTGTGCAGTACTAAGGTTGCCGGCATTCATCGAACTAATTTAATGAAAATAGACAGATGCCCTATTTACATTTAAAGCAGGGCTACAACTTACTTGCAAATTTATGTAAACCTTTGTGAAAATAAACAAATTTAATAATACTGGGTAAAAAATAAAAATAATATAGAGAGCTACTCCTAGATATTTGTAGGGGCAACTCTCTTCTTACTTCTTATTTGTAAAGAGTTCTGTATTATTACTGTTCATACAAAAGGAATTATTTTGATTTAAAGTCTTCTCCCATCTCGTGCCATCCAATTCTTCTCAGCACCTTATCTGACAACACGCCTCGAACCCCTTTATCCATTGCGGGGCTAATGAGTCTCTTGTTCATCCGACGGAGATCCGCTGGTCCCGTGATAAAACTGACGAGGAGTCCAATTACAATCGTCAATGTGGTACTTATAGGAGCGTACCAGATGTAGGAAATTTGATACAGGGGCAGAAAGACACTTTGCAAAAAAATAAATGCATTTTACGTCCATTAAGTGATGCTGTAAATAAATAAGACAAATAAATTGGAAAATTAAAATTTTCGTACCTGGGCTCTACCTCCGCTTGGTGGGTTATGGGAGAGGGCTCCGTAAAATTTCCAAAGTCACAACCCGTCACGCTTACAGGAAGTTTCGGGCTGACGATTAATTTTTGCGCTTTGGCAANCAACAACGGCCCCAGTAAAGGCGCCCGTTTTGTTCGCCCAAGGAAAAAGAATGCCCAGCGTAAATATCCCCAGGATGGGACCTCCCATAATCCCGTTAATACTTAACGAGGCGATCAAGATTTGACCGAGTTGTTCCGCCAGAAATACTAAGGCAAACGATACTAACGAAAAAAAGATGGCTAAACTTTTCGAAATTTTCATGCTTTCGCTTTCAGTCAGGGGCCGAGAGACGATGCTTTTGACAAAGTCCTCCAGGCCAATGGCAGCCAAACTGTTGAGACCCGTGGAAATGGTGCTGAGTGTTCCGGAGAATACCCCAGCAACAAATAAACCGGGTAGACCCGGAAACTCTCCGACGGTTTCCATGACGAACAAGGGGAATAGCTGGTCAGGCTTGGTGATTTTCTGAAAATTCAAGGGTTCAAATTGTGGAGATTAAAACCGTGCCTGTCTGGTTATTCATACATTTAAACGGACCTTGGAAATCAGTGGATCACAAGTCGAGTATTTTGCGTAAACGACGAGACCCGCGTAACAGCACAAAGTGAGGATTGCTAACATGCCCACTAAATTAAGGAGCAGAGCCCTATAAGTAAACATAAGAACACTCCCATAATCCCGTTAATACTTAACGAAGCGTTACTGATGACCTCATTGAACTATAATATATATAAATATTGGGCTACTTGTCATGTGACATACCACTGAGCTTTCCGCATTGACGGCAAGCTAAGGTAGCGTTGAATCTGGGCTTGATTACATCCGTAGACCATCAGCCACACAAAAAAGTTACCAATCAACAGACCGAAGACGGTGTGTCTGGTGCGGGGATCTAAATCAAAACTGCGACAAGGAAACCCCCGTTTTTAATAAAAAAAATCTTTACAATTTAACCGTTTCCTTTGAATTAAGCGTACTTTAGAAATTCTATTCTCCCTCCCTCCTCCGCAATCCGCCATACTTCCTGCGGTCCCCCGACATCCTTAACCCCTTTCCACATGACGAGGAAGGTGCTCGCGAACATGACCATCAGCTGCAGTGTGTCCGTCCACACGACCGCCTTCAGACCACCGACAGTAGTGTAAAAGGTGCACACCGCAAAAATGGCTACCACACAGCCATACACGCTCATGCCGGTGACTATAGGAAAATAAAAAGGAAATTACCACTGGGGTCGTGCGGCTCCCTGACGAGGATAACCTTCACATTCACCTACCTTGACTTAACGCTAAACTGGGGCCATATACCACGATGGCCATGTAGCTCGTCTGTAAAAAGGGAAATTATGAGGGGGTGCAGCAAAATTAAAAATGTACACGGGAAACTCACTAATAATTCATATTGTACCATTTTCAGAATAAAAGTGGCAGAGACGAACAATCTGACTGACCTTGAGAATCGCAATTCCAAGTACTGCGGATAAAAAGCAGACGAAACATATTTATCCAAACCGCAAAAAATAATACAACGTACATTATATTGATAAGATAGCAGATAACCTCATAAACGGACGTCAGTTGAAGGTCGTAAAACACGGGCAGGTAAACAAAGGCGGCCGTTAACGTTACAAATATATGGGCGATAAACGACATCCAAAATAAAGTGCCTACTTGCATTAAGTGAAGTGTTAGCCCCTTTTTTGTCAAAGTTTCGATAAATTGATCAATGTTTTGGAAAGTTACCGTAAGTGTATACTTCCGATGGTTGGCCCAACAAGGTAATGGCGGAGATAAAGCTGTAAGTAAGGAGGGGAGCAATTTTAGGTGTCACAATGTTGCGAGTGGAAATAAAGAAAGGAATAAATATTACGACGCAATTAAGGACGAGGCCACCGGAAACACTCCCAAATTTTTCCCTCCCATAAGGAACTCTGCGGTGGTGGTAGATTTTTTCTCCATACAGCCATAGTACAGTCCGATGACGGCAGAAACGGCTAACATTCCTCCAAACACGAGATATTCCGGCCAGTCGAAATGTTGTCCATGGGTTAGGATGGCAGGGGAGATCCCAAAATTAAACGCGGAAGATAAATTATTCATGGCAAAAATATTAGGGAAAATGTGGATATATGAGAGAATGTGTTGTGTACGGAGTGGTCCTAAGTAATAACTGGAGGTTTGGCTAGGTAGATAGCAGCTATTAGTAAATTGAGACATGGATACCATTTAATTAAACAAGACAGCTAAAAAAGATATAGCTGTATCATTATAGGCCATTTCGGATAATCGATTAATTTGCAATGCCGACTCAGACGCGCTCGTGTCAATTTTTGACAAAATGACACCTACCTGTCTACGTGAGATGGATTCAGATGATTTATTTGGAGTTCATTTCCGTATAAATAGAGCTATGTCGTTGTTCATTTAGCCTCTGGAATTTGCTGTCAGGTACAACGAACAGTCTTTTATGCAGGGGCACAACCGCGCAAGGAATACCGGAATATCTTTGATGCTTTGTGCGTGCAAGATAAAAGGAAACCAAACATTTTTGCAAATCCCTTTTAGAAATTTAGCATGGTCAGGTTGGTACTATGGACAAAGAGTGCACATTCAGATTGAAAATCATTGTAAACGATGCGTTTAAAACGAATAAAATAACGTTGATTTATGGAGATATCATAAAATGGTGATACTTAGAAGACACATATTCTCGACGGCGATTTTGTAGTCCTACCGCTGATTAATCAGTGGCGTAGCCAGGTTCCAATTTTGGGGTAGGCACACAAACAGCCCAATACCTGTAAATCAGTGTGGGGGTTCAAAAGTGTGTACTATTGTCTTTTTTGCTCCTAATTAATATTTGAACACTACAGTTTTCCAATTGAAGGTATCGTAACATTTTTTTATAATTCGACGTCGTTTGAAAATTTGAAACAATGAATGGGATTGTATTTAAAGCAAGATAAGTCTTCGTCGAAGGAGTAATCATGATGTGGTACGAAATGTTGAAATACAAGTGGTTGTAATGTAATTGTATTTAAGTACAAATATAATTCTCAATTGCTAATTGTGGAATTTGGGTTGTGTGAAACAGATGTGCCCTTTGGGAATACCAGAAACGCGGCATAGTGTATTCAAATCCTAGTTCTGTGGCAAGTTTGCCAATGTTTTTGCTTTCGTATTTGCGGTTATTATATGATGGCGGGCATACATTTAAACGAGATTGACAATTGTCCTTGGGACAATTTTAAAAAGGTGATTAAATATTATCAACTATCGCATCATCAAAATAATAACATTATAGTCACTTTGAAAATTAACCTGAAGATGAAGGTATTATTATAAATTTATTTTAAAAAAAGTTATGTCGTTGTAGTCCGACTGGATCAGGATGTATACACCATTTAAGCCAGTGGACGATCGGAGCTTTCCAAAAATAAATACCAACTTACCAAAAAGTTTTCGTATTCCCCAGTGTTTCTGAGAAATAATAATTGAATATGTATATAATATTGCTGTGCCGCCTGTACATCTACGAGATTTCCATTATCTGATTTGCATAGAACGCATGGTTTTAATTTTCCATTGACAGGCAAAATCAGCAGCATTCACAATTAAGAATGTAATCTTCTAACAGTTAGTCCAAAGTCATAAACAAGCTAACTATTTTTCAGATAGGATGATGCGATTCAAGTCTAAGTCTACCATAATATTGAAGAATCGAATTCCAACATCTTCAGAATAAAATAAAGGAACAAGTATCATATTGTTTAGAAAAATATATAATATAATAAATATAATTTCGACGTGTTTATTTTTTCACAAATTTACTTTCTTTATTGTAGAATAGTTTCAGGAGAGAGATGGAGAGTTCTCGCAGACAATCCGCAGCAACAAATAAATCAGGTAAGGTGGGAAACTCTCCAAAAGTTTTCATGGTGAGTAATCATACTGACCTTGAGAAGCGCAATTCTAGGTACTGTGAATCAACAATAACGTGGTACGTGTAGACAAACTACAGCATCCGTAATAACGAACAACAACGTATTATTAAGGGAACGCCAAGAGTATTAGGGCAAAAAGTGACATCTAACAAATCGAAACAAAAATAAAGTATTTGCTAGTATCAAGTAAAATGTACTTCAAAATTTGTCTTTACTGAAAATAGTGAATATGTTGGGAAACTAATTGTAAGTGTAAACTTTAATGGGCTGGTCTAACAGGGTAAAGGCGGAGATGAAGCTGGAAATAAGGAAATGGCAAATTAAGAGGACATGTTGCAAAGGAATATAAAAAAAAGTAATTATTATGAACCGTACAGTCCTTACGTTCTACCAACTACGAGAGATTATTTTCAATGGAAATGTTACCCATTTGATTAGGGCACCAGAGGAGATGGCAAAATTGAAGGTAGGGAATAAATTGCTCGTAGCAGGAGTAATGAAGGATGCGAAGCGGCTCAAACTAAAAGGTTGTTTATTGAGAATTGTGTGGGGTACAACGTCGAAACAATAACTGGAAGTAAGGCTAGAAGTAGACAGCTGCTACTAACCAATTGAGACAAGTTATACGGGTGTCGTTTAATTAAACAAGACGGATACGGAAGAAATAGATGCTTCCAGTCTTAATAAACGATTAATTCGCCACGCGTAATCAGACACGTTCCTGTCAATTTTTGACAAAAATTCCACTTATCCGTCTACGCCAGCAGCATGGATTATAGGTTGGGCCAGGCTTGCTAGAATACGCTTTTTATGTCATTCCGTATTAAGCATTTTTTATTGTGTGTCACGTACAACCAAAAATATTTTATGCTTAGGCACAACTGTACGAGTCGCGGAAATAAGGGAATATATATTGTATTTTTATATTAAAAGAGACAAACTGAAATGTTAGGGTTTTGATCGTTTGGGTTGGTGATACCACCGAACTACCTGGACCATGTTAGTACACATTACATTATAAGGGCCAATTAAAAATTTGTGAATGGACGTAATTATTTACCGCTAGGAAAATAAAATTAATATTTCATAAACTATGTATGGTTTCACTTTGATCACAATAATCATTTTATATATTCATACAGAACCTGTATAGTGGTTGTGAATTTCAAAATAAAAAAAAACCTTCCTGTTCCGTCCTCCTATAAACCACAGGTATTTTCAATCAGATAAATTCACTTATTATTATCTTCTGGAAAATGTTTTCCCCGTAAATAAACAAGACGCTTTATGGCGTTGAAAATGTACATAGAATTAGTGATCATATAAAAAGGAAGGAACATCTACGCCATTTAATGATCCGCTGAAAGCACACGAACCGCCGTCGATTTCCATTGGTTCAAAAACTAAAAAGCAATACTTGAAACAGGCTCCACTGTTGTTACTATTCTAAATAAATGCTCTACCACTTACTTGAGGGTATAAAGAAATGTGATCACATTTGTATGAATTGGTTATTCATTTATAAAATACGTTATCCTCCGTTTAATTTTGTAAACTTTTATTAGGCAACTGCAGCACAACTACACGATTCTGTTTGAACGGGAGAACGATCAGCCAGTTTGAATCATTCAGTTGAATGGTAGTAATCCTAAATGCACAACTGAGTGGGGATTTTTGAGAAAAAAATAGTATAAACTTATCATTAGGGAAGACATAATGCATAATTCGCATAACTTAGCATAACATCTCAAATGTCCCTCTCTTCCAGGTTAAACTTTGATTGCGACGTTAAAGCATGAACTAAGATGTTTCAGATTTTTTTGTATAATTTGCATAATATTACGTAATGCAATTTTGCATAATTTGCATAATTTGCACAATGAAATTTTCCGTCAATTTTTACCATGCAGCATGTAAAATTGTATATATAAACGCTGTTTAGGTGTGCTTGAAACAGTGTTTAGGTTCATTGTGACAAAATTGGGCCATTTTTATATTTAAAAAAAATTGTATCCAGGTTTTCATCATTTCTAGTGAAAATTGCTTGTTTTACTAAACGATGACTGAAGAATGAACTACGGTTTAAAGTCCTCTCCCAATTCTAACCATCCAATATTTTTCAACAATTTAACCGACAACACGCCTCGAACTAGACTATCCACTGCTGGACTGATGAGCCTCTTGTTCACCTTGCGGAGATCTTGGGGTCCCGTTAAGAAACTGACTAGAACCCCGACAACAATGGTCAGTGTGGAACTTATTGGAGCGTACCAGATGTAGGAAATCCGATAAAGTTGCAAAAGAGGACTGGCAAGCAAAATATATCAGCGTTTTACATGTAATGATATAAATGACAGAATATTGTAACGTTAATTAAACATCTACCTGGATTCAACTTCCTCTTGGTTGTACAAAGGCGGAGGTATCGTAAAATTTCCAAATTCACAGCCGCTGACGCTTACAGGAAGTTTCGGGCTGACGATTAACTTCTCTGCTTTGGCCATAAACGCACCCACGCAAATCCAAACGGTAAACGATAGACCAATGAGAGCTCCAGTCAAGGCGCCCTTTTTGTTAGCCCAAGGGAAAAGGATGCCCAACGTAAATATGCCCATGATGGGTCCCCCAATAATCCCGTTAACACTTAACGACGCGGTCAAGATCTGACCAAGTTGTTCCGCCAGAAATACTAACCCGAACGATACCAACGAGAAGAAGACGGCTAAACTTTTCGATATTTTTGTGCACTCGCTTTCTGTCAGGGGCCGGGTGCTAAAGCCCTTAATGAAGTCTTCTAAACCAATGGCGGCCAGACTGTTGAGACCGGTGGAGACGGTGCTGAGTGTTCCAGAAAAGACCCCGGCGACAAATAAGCCGGGCAAACCGGGAAACTCTCCGACGGTTTCCATGACGAACAACGGAAATAATTGGTCGGGTTTGGAGATTTTCTATAAAAAGCGGATCAATTATAATTTAACCCAAGATGTTTTTTGTTTTAGATTTTAAACAGTTACCTGGGAAATTAGCGGGTCACAATTAGAATACTTGGCGTAAACTACAACACCCGAGTAGCAGCAAAGTGTTAAGATTCCCACCATTCCAAACAGATTAAGGAACAGGGCCCTTCCAGGGAACATAAAAAATCCCATAAATTCTGTACCTTTACTTGGGGATCGCGGAACCTAAGGGGGAAATTTGTCGGATAGTTTTAAATACCATTGCGCTTTTCGCATGGTGGGCATGCTGAGATACCGTTGAACCTGTGCCTGGTTACACCCATACACGCCCACCCACATGAAAAAGTTACCAATAAACAACCCAAAAACGGTATGTCTGGTCCGGGGATCTAAATCGAAACTGTCACAACGATCAAACTATTTTAATTAATATATGTAATAATTTATTAATTTAAATTTTGTGAAGGGACGCACTTTAGGAATTCGATTCTCCCACCCTCCTCGGCAATTCGCCACACTTCCGTAGGGCCTCCTAAATCGAATACGCCTTTCCACACAATAAGGAATGTCGCCGCGAACATGACCATCAACTGGAGCGTGTCCGTCCACACGACCGCTTTTAAGCCACCGATGGTTGTGTAGAAGGTGCAGATTGCAAAAATGGCTACCACACAGCCATACACGTTCATTCCCGTCACTAGGAATATTTAGAGTTAAATTACCAAAAAATGAAGAGGGATTTCTATGATGAACTTGAAAATTACGCACCTTGACTTAAGGCTAAACTAGGACCGTATACCACAATAGCCATGTAGCTGGTCTGTAATAAAACGGAATATAGAAAAAATCACCTAATTTAATGCACGATAGCAGTAAATATTT
>JAHZNE010004663.1:0-25354 GCA_027744055.1 Callyntrura sp. NNG-2020 | reverse complement strand
AATCATGATAAAAGTTTATTATTTCTGTCCTGATGAGACAAATATGGAATTATCATTTCCTTACATAGGAATCTTCGTGCCTTCCAAAGCCAGCGAAGTAAAATGGCCGATCGTTAATTAAGAAAGACGAAGTGGTTAATTTTACAGTTCTTATACCGATTTTAAGCCGGTAGACATCCTTCATTGTTCCATCATTCAAAGTAACCTTAAAATTTGTTATGATAAAGTGCTTGAGTAATGAAATTCGAAACAAATAAGCTTTCCAAAATAAATTCTTTCCGTGATACTACTAAAACGCTGACACGGAGTCAACTGCGTACCTCAAGTGTATACAAGTAGCCAGCATCAGATACATTTTGCACCATTGTGTATGGCCACCATAATTTTGCATTGGTGACTTGTATGGTGCCTGAGCTCCCGGTACCTGTGCCCACGGAATTGCCGTCCTCATCTCGGAGAACTACATTTACAGTGGGAGAGGATCCTTGTACAATTGAATCAATTTTATATGTCACGGATCCGGTTGTTCCTGTTACACCCGTTGTGACAGTGATGTCATCAATATGACTTTTGGGCGTGCTGTACAGGGTCACTGATCGATGAATTCCTAGAATGCAAATCCGAAATCATGGGAGCATAAAGCATAATGACATTTTGTATTTTAACTGCCAATATAACGAAAAGTCTTGGCTAAAAGTATATATTTTTAACCCTGTCAGTAGCATGTATTAAACCATGTTACCTGCATATTTAAAAAAGTCGAAGTTGTCAGTCATAATGAAGTGCCCAGGAGGATACCTGAAAAATTTCAAATGGCAAACGGAAGGATTTGTTAGTTCTGGTAGAGAATGAAAAAGTAATTTAAGTAAGTGGTTGTTTTCCTGAGAATACGTACTGTTCTCCATTTTTGTATGTAAGAAAGCCTTGAGGAACCGTGTCAGCAGTGAGCGTGTTGTTCACTGCCACAGTAATAAGATTAGGCCTGTCGAAATTAACGTCTGCTGGTAAAAGCTCTGTCTCAAAAGGTAAATGCCCTCCTTGATGTTCAACAACCCTCTTTCCATTTACCCACTATAGTAGATTAGCAGAAAAAGTATAAATTCGCCCAAGGTGTGAAATGACATTTTACTTTTACTATATAAATTAAACAAAAAATATGTATCATGAAACACTTACAACGATAGCATAATAGTTAACGCTGCCAAATCTGAGAGAAATTCTTTTATTGGCGACATTCCATTCTGTGGGCATCCAGAAGTCTCTATCATACCAGACCCATCCTATATGATTCATTCTATCGCGCTGCTGGTTTAAATCTTGATAGCTGCTGGGGACCGCCATTAACTCCACTTCGCCGGTCTAGTTAATGTATTATCGATAAAATAACGTAATTAACTCAACATTTACATTCTTACAGGCATGAACTTTGCTGTCTGGCGATATATTTTTTGTCTGCTTCAGCTTTGACATAGCCATAGGGGCAAACTAAGCCTATATTATAAAACTCCGTGCCAAGCGAAAATGAGGACGGTGCTTTCACCATCAATGTTTTTCAAGTAAACCAATTCTTCTGCGCTCATCTTATATCATTGAATACGGAGCCCAATTTCGCTAATAAAACAAATATTGATGAATGCCATTTCATGTGAAGGTACGATTTCAATATCTGTTTATTCAGACGTAAATTGAAAGTTGGAGTAGAGTCCCGACTGACAATCACAACACCGTCGCTGTGTTTATATTTCTTAGTGTTTTTGAGTATTATTTTAAGGTAACCTTTTCTAAAGATTGTTTAAACCATTCTTGATTTAGTCCTAAATCGGAAGCTCCTTTTGGTTCAGCTCGGAAGTTCCAAATTCCATCTAGATTTTTTGTTTGACGGCTTTCCGAGTCCCTGGGATATAAAATACCTTTTTTCTGCTGACCTTCAGCACAACCAATGCTATAAAGAACAAGGAAAAATAGCCAAATTTCCTTATGTCGATGCATTTTTAATGTCGACAGTAGCAAAGAGAACGGTAACTTTATAAAGTTCTTTACAATGAAAACTCTGAATTCCATCTACGGCAGTCGTAATTTATGTGAGAAAAACTTGACAGAACAGAAAACGTTGGTGCGCGGATTTTTGTAATGGTAAGTAAGTAAGTATGTCAAATTTGACAAGAGAATGTGGTTCAAATAAAGCATATTTATAACTTATGTTATTTCGTGTCAATCAAAGCTGTTATCTAATGAAAATATGTCATTCAGCTAAAAACAACCATGAAGCGTTACAGCTTGAGGGTTCAGTTTGTAGCTAGAGAGCAGTAGATACATAAGTATTTGTGTCATTTTATGCCAGGGGATGTCAGAATGTTGAAGATTAAAAGGAGATTTGTTTGACCGAATCCACACAATAATCCAAGTGATCCGTATGCGTATGCTGACGGTATGATAATTAATGATAAATAAACCCAGCAAAGCTAGCTTGAAGCAAAGTGACGAAGCGGATTCAAATAAAACCTGATTTACATTTCTGTATCTGGTTGCATTACACTTGTACATGTATGTCTCACGTTGCCCTGCTGTTTCACAGTTCACAAAAACAGTAAATTTTTGAGACTTTTAAAAACAAACCCATATAACGACCAAACCTGTCAAATAATGGAAAACTAATTCCAGATAAATTGTTAGCATAAAAATGCACCTAAAACTCGTATCTTCCTTAATTGGCAGCGTATTGAAATTTTTAATCTGTCGATTTTGACGACTATCGTCGTCTCAAATTCAATAGCGATAAGGTTTTTCTTTATGGGACAATATGAGACACTTCAGATATCCAAAATTTCGAACCGTTCTTTCTCGAAATGTTTTTGGTGCAGACACAGACTGACGGATATCGTGTCGAGTTAATTATCATGCTTAAACACTTACGATTAGTATTGTACTTTCCAGGTACTATGAAAATGAGATATATGAAATGAAGTTCTGAGCACACAAGATAGTAGTTAGTACAATGCTGAAATAAAGAGACACGAACCCACTCGAGTACTTTACTTTCATGATTGTTCTTATGACTATTTATTTTTTAAACCATTATCAATAATTATTATAACAACTCAGTAATAACAGGGATGAAAGTAAAATTCTAATATGTCACCTTTTAAGTATTTTTTGTCGGTTAATTTTACGTACAACTGAACTAGTAACTAACTTTTAAACATACAGCAGAACGAGGTTTATGTAACTTATATAACTGTAGGAGAGATAAAAACTTTAAAACAAGAAGGGGAAATGGAGAAAATATATAGTTAACTTATAAATATAGGGCTTATTAACTTAAAATTATTATAATAAAATGATAGCGTTTCAGGATGAAAGCACACCTCGACATAAATTGTTTTATATTTCCATTGTAAAAATTTACCATTCATGATTATTATTATTCTCGTGTATATTATTTAATTACAAATTATTAAATAATAAAATGTATAATATGGTAAGCTGTTTATTGAAGGAAAGTAAAACCATCGTAGCAGCCGTCAATCCATTTTAAGAGACGAAAGTTAAGTAAATTCCACTACTTACTTTGGTAATTTGACAATTTGAAATAACAAACTTTATATAAGATGTATTCATAATATATAGGAATAATAATTATGTACTTATTCTGTACTTTTTTCGCTCTCTGCATTTATAATACACTTTAATTAACGCTGATTTTAATAATATATCATTGAATCAATCTACTTACTTTGATAATCCCTACTGTTATTTTGGCATGGTTTAGAATGAACATTCACGTTTTCTTCCTGATATTTCTCCATGTTTTTTTCTGAAAAATGATGTCGAATAATTGTATCTAATTTTTCAAGAATTGATAGATAATCGGTAGAAATAATAGTATATTGTAATCGATTTCCACAGAAGTGGTGGACAGTAAATGAAAACTAACTGAACGTTTAAAAATCAATGTTGGATTAGCTTTTGAATATTAAAAATAAAAAAGTTTTTGTTACTGTCAGAGAATCGTTCTTTGTCCCCTGTCTATGAGTTTGCCTAAAAATACCCCATAACTTGAGCACAGCAGATGAACACCAAATCGAGCTGAAGACGATATTTTATAAATTAAAATCGATTCTCCAGAAAATTGATTGACAGTAAAATGATTGTTCACAGTAGCAGCAATAAAGGTTTTAACAGTATTCTATTTCAAACACTAGAAAATCATGACATCCGAAATTCATAGACGAAATGACCAAAATGTTTCAATGCCCTGTTATGTTGCATGATATAACATCGTTCAGATCCTCTCATAAAATACAGTAATAATACCGTTGATTATACCCGCATCATCTACACTCTCATTTAAAAATCTCAAGTTAACACACTGCTTGTGTGTGCTGATATATACTTATTAAAATGTCAGATTTCTAGAGAAAAAACTCATAGTAAACTTTAATTAATACATAATTATAATATAAACAATAATAATAAGATTAACAATGACATTTAGGCGTAATAATAAAAGGGTTTATGATTGTATGTTATTGATTATTTTGATCACAGATAAGGGAGGAGTTAATTGAGGAATTACTGACGATACATATAAAGTATAAGAAACTACAATCCATATAATAGGATACATTATGTATTCACGTTGAAGTATTTTAAACCTTTTTTTACGTTTCAAATCATGATATACCTATCTACTTCGATTAATTTCGTTTTATGGCTCATATGTTCTGGCTTGTTCTTATACTAGAAGAAAGCTAGCTAATTATGAAGATATTGTAATAGGTACATTATGTACAATGTATGAATATAAGCTTTTATATAATAATAGAATACAGTATTTCATTGTCTGCAATTCATTTCTGTCAATGTCAAATTTGACCAATGAACTATTATTTTATACTACTAAAAATTTACTTACAAGTTTCTACAAAACATTTTTTTACATAGACATAAATCAATTTTTTTAAATGTATTCTTATGCGAGTATACATTACAAATAATTACACTGTTTTATATTTTAATATACTCGTCTCTGGTTTCAGCTAATCCTAACAGTACGTATCCTAAAGTAAAAATGGATTTCAGTTCAGAATTACATAAATGCTGTCGTATTTTTTGCATGTCTCCATACAGAATAGTATTGTTGTTACAAACATCAAAGTATAGCTATACTTACGGCTAATGTCAATTTGAATATTTTAGTTTACTATAAAACTTTGACACTGTCACTGTTTGAGCCAGAAGGCTGGGACCCATTGAGGCTCCCTTTCAATATAATTAATTCTTTGCACCAACTCATGGTAAGTTCTCTCAATGTCATTGTTGACGATGACCAAGTCGAAATAATGCCCGTATTTCTCTTCCATCTCTCTTGCCTTCTCAATTATGTCGATAAGCTCATCCTCCTAAAATAAACAATAATATAATACGATTAAAACTTGTATTTGTCGTAATATGTAGAATGGCAGTAGAAATTGGATATGAAAGTGCGTAAGGTAAAGCATGACGTATTACCTTGTAGGCTTCACCACGAGCAATTCTCATCTGTTTCAGCCTTTCCAATGGAGGAGGAGCGATGAACACAATGTAAGGCTGTACAGAAAATCAAAAAATTAAACAGTAATTAATACATAATTCGAAATACGTATGACCTGATTATGTACATACACGAAATTAACTAATAGCAATTCATATCCAATCTATGGCAAAGATCAAAATAAAACCCTACAAATAATTCATAATTATAATCACACGATTGTCAATTAATTATCTCAAGCAGAAACTATCAACCCAAATCTCTACTTCGCATCGTAGCGCAACTTGTCACTCTACTAAATGAAAGACTGTTAAGCGTGAGTCCGAAACTGGAGGGGAAAAGGCAGCATAATAGTATAGCAGTGTTTTAACTCGCTTTACAAGTATATGCAGGAATAATCTGGTTTGGTTTGGTACCGATAGATATGTACATACTTTCCTATCTTTGCCATATTTATGATATCAATAAGTGACTTACAAGTTTAGGAAGTAAGGACAGTTTATTTGTAAGGAGGTTTTGGTACAGCGAAATTCTTTTGTACGCTTTGTATAGAAGTTATACTATATAAGTACGCGTTAGAGTACCGCTGCCACGAATCAATATACCCATATAACACAAACTTACAAATCACAACAGTCAATGAAAACCTAAAATGACTTACGGGGAACGGCGGCCGCAAAACGGTCAGACTCCTGCATAAGTCTCTGTCTTAGCTCATGGCGACCAATGTTTGGCGGACCAATTAAAACTACAGGCCGTTTGAAGCTAGTACGAGGATAGTAGAGTGCTACTTCTTCGTACGTGGGAATTTCCTCAGCATCGAATTCTAAAAGTTTACAAATATTGTTCCATTTTACAAGTCTAGAAAGGTCGACGACGGTATATGTTGTTGGCGCAATATTATCACGACATATTTATTGCTATTGTAAACTCTACATCGCTTACCCTTACCGTCATTAAACGCTGAACTATAGGGTATCTTCTTCTTTTTCTTTTTATGGGTTTTGGCACAAAGTAAGGTTCCTTTCTTCGTTTTCTCTCTCGTTTCAGTTTCGCCCAGAAGAGTTTGCTTAACCGCTTCTCGCCTGAAAAGTAGAAAGTGAAATGTTCTAGCTTCATAACTTCAACTTGCATACGAATACTTAAACAAACTTCGAGCTTCAGAATCAACATACGCATTCCGGAAAGTTTCTAATTTTGTAAATTGGAAATATGTAACTCGCTCCTATAATAATCAATATAAAATAAAAGAATGATATGCTTACTGTTCCTGGAAGGACTTGGATGGAATTAACCCGGCAAGTTGTTGATCCTCTTCTCCCTCCCGATGGGCCTGCCACCAGTTAGGATCTTCTTGATTGATAACGTGAAGCACATCCCCTTTGGCAAAAGCGACTCCTAGTTCTCGACAAGGAATGTAAATATCGTCTTCGGGGTCGTAGTCAAAATGTGCTCGAACGTGGATCTTAGAGAAAAATAAATATGTGAATACCATACTAATAGTCAAACTATCAAAATGGAAAAATGAATCCATTCTACCAATGCTCCCCTTACTCAAATTTCCAACTAAAATATATACATCCATAAAATTATACAGAAATAAACAAATATCGGAAACCCCTGGAATCCATACTGAAATCACAATGAAACTAAATGGGAAGCAAGGATACGAATTTTAATGCGTCTTAAATTTTTCTTTTCCAGTTATCATATTTCCTCTTTGAGAGGGTACTATAATAGCAAGTAAACATTTTGAAGATTCAACTATTTCGACTTTCACTTCGGTGAAAGTTATACTGCATCATACACCTTATTAGCCCTGCTCCTCCAGCATATTAATGCATGAGTGTAACACATATCTATCTAGAATGTTGTACTTCCGGAAATGATACACACCATTTCGTTTCAACAGTATGGTAAATAAAAAAATTCCAGGAAATAAACAGTGTAATCCGGAGGGGAAGCTAAGGTTTCTTAAAGCCGATTGCTCACATTTATTACACTCACCAAAATTTCTCTCCTTTGCTGTATTGGAGGTTGTGGAACTTGCGTGGGTACGATGAGGAAGGTTAAAGTTCCAGTCATACGACTCAAAATATCACACACTTCATTCACCGACTTTCCTCGCATTTCCACTCCGTTAACTTCAAGAATCTCGTCTCCTTCATGTAGTAAGCCACTCCGCTCTGCTGCACCCCCTTTCACTATTCTACCAATGACTACCGCATCAGCATCGTTCCGCACTGTTGCACCCTGGAATTTTCAAAGAAAATTTCACTTTCATCTTCATTCCCATTACATATATGAGCGTCTTTTATGAGTCTAATCTGATGTTCCATGAAAAGAAAAATTCCTCAGTGTCACAGGAGAATAGAGAAAGAGCAGTGGCTAATGATCGCGTGACACAAATACGTATGTTGGAATGTGTGCATTTAAAAGAACACTACAACACGACCCGCCGCTATTTGCCATAAATTTTCTGCCAAGTCATACATTTCACAGATTCCAACAGTTGATGAGAACCACTGAGTGAATGACAGTTACAGTTGTTGCACATTTAATACTGGTTTTATGCCAATTAATGTACCGAGTAACAATTGTTTAATGTTTGTATTTAGTTGCTTAATACTGATAGTGGGTAAACTGTTGGTTTGTTGTACAAAAACGTTACAATAAAAAAACTTCCGCTTTGAACATCGATCAGCAGCAGGATTGCGAACAAACCAACTAAGCATAATTTGAAATGGAAACGCATGTAATGAAAATTTTATGGCCAGTGGCTTAGAATCTCGGAATGTGACATGAGTCGTGGAATAGTGAATAGCACTACCAACTACCAGCTAATGCATATATATACAATGAATATACGTTGACTTTATACTCACCAAAGGATCCTGAGTCTTTTCAATGCGTACGACTTTGATGTGGTCGTCAGGCTGAGGTTCAGGGACGAAAGCCGGTCTGGGTACCGATTTCATATGGCTACCCCCTACAACTGCAGCAGGAACTGCTGGAGGAGCCGCTGAAACGGCTGCGGGTGGGATTACAGGGTCAACTGGTTCTCCCGCATTTAAAGGAGATTCCGCTGTCATCAAAAGTCTTTCTCTTTCTGCGATTTTGTCATGAGCATGCAATACTCCGTCCATGTCTATCCTACTTAGGATTTCCACAAGCTCGGCTGATGCTGGTGATGAGCAATTGTAAAGGCTTTCCAAGCACTGTCAAATAAAGATTTTATTCTTAAAAGTAAGTATAGAATGTAGGAAACAAACAGTTGTGTAGTCGTAACATGTATTTAATAAAGCTTTTTCTATGTGTATGCCTGGAAAGAAATAAAACAATTACAGTTTGTCAACCCTACCTCTTGATTGAGTTGTTGTGCATGAGCGGTGACAGGGTTTGGAGGGGCGTTGAAGCACCAGACATCTTGTACTTTATTATGAACAGCGAGTACCTGTTGAAACTCTGGCGTCTGCATGAGTGTCCCTACGGCTGATACAGCCTCATCCAGTTGAACTCCATGTTTCTTTAGAGCTTGTTGAACTCGCTGCAAACTTGCTACCAACTCAGGTAGTCCTGTAATGTAATCAAGAGACAAAATAGTGAAATACTGTGTTCTGTGAGAGTGTGTTTTATTGTTGCTGCGTTCTTAGATCTATAGGAAATTAATGCAGCCGTGTCACTTTTTGCATTTCAGAAGAACCGTAGAAAGACCATATAAGGATGTATGAAATGTAATGTACATAGACTTCATTAAGACGTACATAATTACTTGCTAAACTATCCAATCCAACATATCTTTATATTGTGGCAATCTTTCGTTTGGTACTTGGACAGAAATATCAGTATGCAATCTCCAACTGGTTTTGTTCAGAGAGTCGGGTATAAATAACGTGTTCATTACATCGCTGTCATGTCCACGTCAAATAAATGAGGATTAGTCGCGCAGTATACTTTGTTCATTCATGAGTCATTTGGACCAATTTGTTGTACCCAATAACCAAATTCAAAAGAAAGTACACGAAGTGAGACCTAGTAAATGGAATCTTTTAATTAAACTGCTTCACATAACTCAGAAAGCAGTGAATTATGTTCCTTAAGTCCAATGTGAACCAACTTGTCAGAACACCCAGAACTTGACCACACACGTTGTCTTTTTCATTGTGTTATAGTTATTCATTGTTTGCCAATACAAAGCAATACACCTTTGTTTCAGCCACTGGTTACCAGTGTACCTTGTTTTAACTTGGCCTAGTCAATCTATTTTTATAAAAGTGGCCGAAAAAGCAACAATATTACTTTTCTTGATTTGTTGTTAGATCACTTGAGTTAAAAATTGTCTTTAGAAAGAGCATTTGTGTATACATTTAAATCATTGCACTTTTCTCTCTCTAAATAAGCTTTTTAATTTAGTTTAAAATTATTTATATCGTATCTGTCGTGGTCTGACAAATTATGAACTACTGAATAAGGTTGCAGCTTGACTCCCCCAACAGCACTCTTCTGCTGCTAAATTAGGAGAAAGCAAGAGGTTAATATTTTCGATAAAACATTTCTGCCACCACTAGGGGTATCCCGGGGATTTCATCTGTGCAGTCTCCGACCAATTGGGAATAACACAACATTGAAATTTCTTTTCTACAAGTTTAAATAATTCCATTACATCCGACACGAGCATGAAAAAATATTTTCCGTTTAACCATCAATTGGTGAAAAATAAAATTACAAACACGATTGAATGTATTCTGAGCACCTACATTACATTAAATAGGGTAAATTGTTGCGTGCAGTCATGAGTCATTTATGCATTGCATTTGGTTTGTATTATTTGGCTGGCTTCATTTTACTCATCATGCTTCATTGAAAACGAACATCTCATCTCATTATTTACCTCGATGGGAGTCTAAACAAACAACAAATTATAAAAACTTATTTTTGGCCGCCGGCAACTGACAAATAAATGAAATTTGACTGTATTACCAATCGTTTTACAACAAGGATACTTCAATGGATTGTAAATTATTCGATTGAATGATTACTTCAACAGTTTTTGACAGCTTTTTGGCAAACATTATTTTACATAATATTACTATTCTATTCGCTCGATGTAAATCGCGAATTAGATTTGATCACGATTATTTGTGGCAGAATAAAAGGTTTTGTAAACTTTAGAATAGACCACCATAGAACGCATATAAATGAAGTGAACGAAATATGAACGTAATTAATCACCCTGTCTTTAAATGCAATTGTAATTATGTTTAGATTGTAATTGGCTTTTATAGTAAAAGATCAGAATAAAAATTTGTGAAAAACTGAATTTTTAAAGATCACATAAAATGTGTGCCTGCGGTCGGACGACACCACTAAACAAGACGGTCGGAGTCGGAGTCTAATCATTAGACTATCTGCTCCTTAGTATAATATTTAAAAAACGGTTAAATGTTAACCTTTAGCGTTTTTTTTTGTTTCTCAATCATCCCGATAAATACCAATGCAGGCTGTTATATATCGTTGCAAGTTATAAAGCTGGCACGCTTTACATTTTACAGAAGAAAAGATGTATTGTTCTCTAAGATTAAGGGTTATCTCCACATAATTTGTAAATAATGAGAAATTTACAATTACTATCTACACAACATCTATTGTGCCATTTAATGGCAAATTAAATGAGAATTGTTTGTCTCTGGCTTGCAGTTGAAACGATGTATTTATTACGAAGGGAGTTTACAGATAGGTACTTCTGCCGAGGAGGAAAATGGACAAATATAAAAATCGTACCATAAAGCGTGCCTTGCATTTTTGGCAATCAAATATCGTTTAGAAAAACCGTATAACAATGTAAATTTAATCCCATGACCCTAAACGCAGTAAATATGTTACATTCGGACAATTTTACATTTTTTAACAAAATCGTGATGCTACTGCATAGGTATACAAGTAAAGGATCATTGAAAACCTCTTTCTTAAAAGTAAAATATATGGTAGTATACGTGAGACATTCTTTTGAGGTTAAATGCTTCAGCTTTCAACGTTTTATCCGTTACATTGCACAAACCATATACGTGCATAACTGTATATACTCGCAACAACATCCTTAGAGATTAGTATTTTTGTATCTCTACAACTTCAGCATCATTGCAAAAGGAGCGTATTCACACGAGTTTCATTCAACAGGACCACTACTACTTATTGCGTGTTCAAATAAGTTTCTCCCTAGAAAGTTTCCTTTTTTGCTGGCTCTGTGGAGGAAACCATAATTTCATTAAAACATGACTACAATCTTGATCAAAAATACTGCGGGAGACCTCCGAAGGATGTGTATAGGTACATTCACACACATGAAATGGAAAAGATGGGACAATAGTAGTATAATACCCCAAAAGACACAGAAGTAACAGCACCGATTACAATCAACTGGCGACGAAAGAAAGCTCATCCTTTATATAAATGCATCAAGCATATGTATAGGGGATAGAAAATAATATGACTATATACTACTTCACATACTATCGAAATGTATGGTCGCAATTCGCTTCATCTTTCAAGCAGGAATTTCAACTTGGGACTAAACTATCGTCATTTCCCAGCCCTAACTCGACACTGTTTTTTTGCTTTGTGTCATACCGGTTGGTTATTTTGCCTGAAGCTAATATGGTAAGCATGTTGTTTTTATGAACCTACCAAGGAGCAACCAACTCTTGAGCAGGGGAAAGATACAGAACCAACCTATACGAGTTATATACCGATTTACTAATATTCGTGCCTTCCTGCAAAAAAAAACTTATGATTTTCATGTATATGTGCAGATATTTCAAAACCTGTGTGTGCGCAACCAGACGAGTTGTCCTAAACTATTAAGCGTCTTTTCCCCTGCTGTTCTTCGCGTCACGACGAAGCGAAATATTATTGTTTACCAAACATACCTACATCTTTCCCGGCTTAGATGTGCATGCATGTGATCATCATCATTGCTATCCTTGTAAAATTCATTGTAACTAGCAAACACATTTATGTCGGCTGTTGGCGTAATATATTTGTCCAACTTTTTCTGACACTAAACTACACACTCGCTAGTTTAGTAGCTACCTTTCCCCTCCTTCCATGAATAAAAATACGATAGATTTACTTTATTTCTCTGCAACTAAACATCCCGTGATCATCGACTCATCGTCATCATCACAGTTTCGTGCTTTTTGAGCCCTTTCTACCTTCCAAAAGTGTGTACCTTTTTATTGGTGTTCCCAAGCTCTGCTGTAACTTCTTGTGAGTACAAACAAATAAAAACATTATCAGGGGGAGAAGAAAAGATTGGAAATTTTTTATTGCCATTTATATTAAAGCACAATGCAGAAAGTGCCGGAACCCATAGCTGTATGTATTAAGTTGTATATTACACACAGTAAAAGTAATGTATCCGTACTTGGGATGCACCCAACAGCACAAAGAGGGCTTGCAACAAGACATTCTAAATCTACGCAGCTCATTTATGAAGACTGGAACATCCGTAAATAAATCACTCTTGAAAGGCATCCCCTCACAAGACAACAGGAGGGAAAGGGAAGCACTCCAGTGAGATTTTTAGCAAAAACACTTTAATGGGCATTTTTCTCGTCGTCCTTGCTTTACTCTATGCACACATTCATAAAAGAAGGAACATACACAGCATATATGATGCATGCGTTTACTTTCCAGAGAGTCATATACACACACAAAGACACATAAACATGACGAAAACACCCCAGAAAGGCTCAAACAAGAGTGAAAACATTACTTGCACACACAAAACAGTGGAAACTACCGGCAGTGCCAAACTTATATGCAGAAGCGATCATACTTTATTGTTATTATTACTACCACTTATTATTGCTCTTACAAAGAGAGGAATATACTTTCTAGCAACAGCCAATTTCTCTCCCCTTTCCCTCTCTGCCGCTGCTATACGACGCTTCTGGCCTGTCAGTAAATTATTATGTTCAGGCAAACGAAGCATGGACTCATTATTATCATCGTTTCATGCGGGAGGAAAAAACTTTTCATGAGTTTCTTCTACTTTTGCTAGCTCCTTAAATCCTTCTTTGTGTATTTCCATCTTTTTTGATTTTCGTGCTCATCTTACTTGGAGGGTTCTTTACTGGCTTCCTCGCAAGAAACGAAATAAACTTTATTATCTCCACTTCAGTAAATCTCCACTTTTGTGACGTTCATTAGGTTATCTATTATAATGTGGTTTGATGGTAATTCAAAGAGGAAATACTGACGTAACTCCACAAGAACACAGTGAATGCTGTTGGAGAGGTGGCAATATCCTTACTGGATAGTTTATGAATATGCTATGGGGTATAGCACACTAAACAAAAACATATGACAATTAGAATTTGCGATTTAATCATTAAAACCCCGAGAGAGTGATGATGGTTAACCATTGACTATTGACATACTTTGGAAAATTGCTGCTAGGATCTTTCCGCAAGAACCTCGTACTTATTGTTGGTTCCCTTTCCACGAAAAATATTGTCTTCCAATACCAAGCAAGCTATCCCTATATACAATACCTGTATAGAAAGTGGTACATGCTCACATTCACAGAAAGCCATTTAGCTAGCAATAAAAAATAGCAGCAGTCTTCAGTTGTTTTACAAAATAGCCCATCAATTTACAAAGTTTTCAAATACAAATAGGGAGTTTATAAATGGGGAGATACCATTCTTCTGAACTAAAACAAAAGAACTGAATTCATCATCCGTGTACTTTTGTGGATTGGTAGAAAAAAGTTTTTTACGTCTCTTTGTTTTCACTGCCGCGCCGTAGTCGTAACTAATTCCATCCCAATTGAATATTTACTAGCGTTAAAGAGAAATGCGATGTAAATGTAGGAAATATTGATGAAGGAGAAACAGATACCATCTCAATATAAAATTATGTCTATATCTATATTATGCATTAATATGGAATAACAAACCAGAAATAATGAATCAATAATAGTACATATGAGAGAGTAATGGATGTTGCAGTACCATGGCCCGTCGTAGCAAGGAACTCGCTTTCCCGAAATCATTATTATCATACAATCTGAAGTATCCAAATTCACTCATCGTATATAGGGATAGAGTTCCTCGTCGAGCATTCCGGTTCCGCTTTTCCGTTAATTACGTGATCTTCTTTTCTACCACCACCGTCATCATCACTGGCAGAAGCCCATCACGTCTTGTTTGCGAGACTTAATGAATGTCAATTAGTGGAACTTTTTATTTCTTCTCCCTATCTAGCTTCTTCTTACTTCCCGCTGGAACAGCAACAGTTCCGGTCACGCGGAACGTTAGCTGATTATAAATCGCTCACTCCAACTAATGCGTTTTTACATGGTCACAAATGGTAAATATACTAGTGACGATGAGAATGTGCACTTTTCCATTTAACGGAGGATGACATAAAGTTATACAGCAATAATGTATTCCTCAGAAAAAGTTTCAGCAGCACCATCCGTGTCGCCACTTTTCTCCTCTCTGGCTTATTTTGAAAAGTAATTGCAGTATTGTAACACCAATGAAAACCAGATACTTAAAAGAGGAAAAGGAAACGGATGAATAATTCCGTTAAAAACTCGACAGAAGTATAAATAAATAATAAGTTTTCTCTTTTGTTCCCATTTCTCCCATTTTCTTTCATCTAAGCCTTACAACACACACACGCACGCACACACACATTTCTAACACCCAACAGCTTGCACCAAAAAAAGAAGGGAGCCAAGGCAAGTGAGTGTCTCTTTCTTTGTTGGACTTTTGCTGGATGAAAGAAGCCCGTTGTTCTTTACCTTTCTACCGAAGATTGTTCATGGCTTTACAAACTACACTATATATCTTCTTTTTTCACACACTTTGCTGCTGTTGTTCCCCTTCTACAAATAGAACTTCAAAAGTTGAATGATATGATAATGAACTTGTTCGTCTTTTCTGGGACTCCAAGAGCTCAGTATCATCATGATTTTTCTTAGAAACGTTTTTCACGAAAGACAAAAAGGCTACCACACGCTTTTGGCTGGAAAAGCCAAGAGAGAAAGCGAAACGCAGACAAGCAGTGTGTACTGGGGTATACGGCGACCGATCCAAACGAAACCAACAGCAAAATGATACTGACTCCTATTGCCGAAAGAAAGAGGAAGGTCTTTAGGTGTAAAAGGCCTTCGCATAAAACTCTAATGCAAATTTTACCTCTCCGCACTTGATTCCACGCAATAATATTATGTCCGCTACGGTGATATGCTCCGAAGAATGTAAAAGAAGAGAATTTCGCGTGCAAGTTGTAAAAAACATAATAGAAAGATACCTATATATACTCTGTAGCCCTGTACCTTTTCAAAGTATATACATATATCATGTACTTTATGTTCTTCTTTCATTTCGACAAGATTGAGAAAGAAAAACGAACACCATATTACCTACACATCTCTATGTTACACTCTACATGTAAGTAAGAAACGGAAAGGAATATCTTACGTGAAGGTACTATTGCGAGTACAACTTTGTCAGTACACCGTTCGGTTCGCACAAGCGAGAGAACAAGTCAAGTGAATGGTTTACCCAGGCAGAGAGAGAGAGAGAGAGAGAGAGAGTGAGAGGAGAGAGAGCAGAGAGAGACCCATACCGTAGCGTAAAACGCGAGAGATTTTAAGGAATTCCAACCAAGTTCATCCTCTTCATCTCGAAGCTTTACTGGTACCACCACTACTAGTTATGCTGCTGCTCCTCTTATTTCTCTCTCGCTCTCTTCTCCTCGCAGAAAGCGAGCAAATAGAAAAGGATAAAATAGTAAAAGACAACGAACGAGAAGAAAACAGTGTCGTAGAGCCAACCGAAGGAGTGGAAGTGGAATAGGTGTAATACATTTGTGTAGATATAAGCTCTAAGCTACACAATGAATGAGTGTTGTGGAGTCGGTTGAGATTCTTCCCTTCCATGGTACGGTAAATACACCTCCCTCTGGCAATTTTATTTGGAGAAGAAGTAAAATCTTTCTCTCACAAAAAGCATTTTTACACACTTGTATTAAATATATATGCTTATTGCACCAACTCTTAGGACTTGTTGTCTCCTGACAATGTACACGCATATGTAACTAACTACTACATACACACACACGGTTAAGAAAAGTAAAGAAAATACCGTCTTTAAGTCTACCTACATGTTTTACTTAACTCTTCCTCTTGTATACCCTTTTACTTACTTACAGCTCACGGCTATAACAATAATAATAATGACTCTGCAATCATAATAATAATAAAAAGCAAGTATAAAAGCTAACACTGTGTATTATGCCACTTGCACTTCAGCAGGTATGTATGGGATTGTAATAATAAGGCCTGTTTGTCGTGCACGTTCTGTGAACACATAGTAATCATCATCTTATCATCATATCATATCACAGACTTTTTGCCTCATCCGCATCTCCTCACCCAAAAAAACTTCTACATAATATACTGGCACCTTAATAGGAAACTGTCTTCTTCTTGCCTCTTTAGTCGAAGCCTAGACGGTTTTTTAGGTATGGACCATAGTAGGTAGTGTGAATGGGGTATATAACAAAGCGAATGTAACAAAAATATTGTACTTCATACATACTACTTACTCTATTGCCGTTGTGCCTTGTTCAGAAACGATGCTACTGAAGGGAGAAAAAACATTTTTGTCACGAAGACAAGTGATAGGATTGATACTAGCTTAGTGTAAATGTACAGAAGAGATCAGAAAAACGGTTCGAGTGGAGATACTATAAGAATCTTCGTAGTTCTTCGACGTGGATTGTATTCTATGAGCATTGTTGTCTTTTTCCGTGTTTTCATATTGCGGTGGTGGGACGGCCGTGAGTGTGTTTACTGAATAATGAATGGTACGTGAACAACTATGCGTCGTCACTGCAATCTCACCATTACGCTTTCACAGCAGGAAAATAATGCTCTTAGTACACCAGGAAGGCTATAATAATAATACACGTATCATTGCAGACTGTTGCAACTTTTTACAACTAACGCAATAAGTGTATCTACACTACAAAGTTCACGATAGTCTGTCGTGGTGGAATGCATCCCTTTTGTGAAACAAAGACGGAAGATATTGGATACGCTAAAATGGGAAAATATTCGCCGCAACTTATTCCTCGCGTTCCTGTCGATAACTTTTTTACACGTATACTTGTGAAAACTAATACGATTTGGGACGGTATGATAATAACAGCTTTCATGTGGCTGATAACTTTACAAAAGAGAACAATGTGCTGTGTGTGTGGTAAATAAAATTTGTATTAAACTAAGAACTGTATGTCATATAGATTATATCAGCCAGATTAAATAATGGTTAAACATATAATTAATTTCCTAATTATTAGTTAATCTAACTAGCATATTATAAGTGCATTTAAAACGACAAGAGTAAACGTAGAGAAACTATAAAGTTGCAACAGTTTCCTCTGTTTAAAGAAAAATTCTGCTGACTTCAACGGGTTTTCAATAGTAAAAAGTGAAATATTCAAAGACGCTGTAAACATGAGCCATGACGCGGCGGCACAATGATGATCATCGGCAACAACACAAAAAGTAGTTTTCCCAGACCGTACTTACTGATTAAGATGCCTAGCAAATCCATAAAGGAAAGCACTCTGGTGGTTTTACCAGCAGCCCCATTATCTTCCACTTCTCACTTTCGTATTCTATGAATACTCATCATCGTCACACCAAAGTTAGACGATAGGAAGACGATATACCTACTTTATTATATGATAACAACGGCTGTAAAAAGATATTTTCCCTAATAATAATATTATTATTATGTGCGTAGCCAAACTGAAATACCTAAGAACACATCGTGAATTTTTATTTCGAGTGAATAGGGTTCACTACTCTTTTTAAAAAGGGAGAAAAAAATCACTTGAGATCATTGTAGATTCAAAATTGATACCAAACAACAATGCAATCTAATTCTGTAGGTATGTAACATAAAGTGGATGACTTGAAAAGGCCTTATTGTGGCGAAATGGTGATGGTGTTTTAGGAGTTTTACTTTATAAATTATGCAAAGCAAAATGCAATGGTGCATGATACCATAATGGAAAACCATGTTTACCAGGCAGAAATAGATACGTAAATAGTCTTGGCAAAATTGTATGCATGCCAAAAGCCCTAAAAGACATCACAAAATCCAAAATATTATGCAGATTTTCTCTGTTTCTTTATTACTTGTGGAATGAAATCCGTGTCGCGCATTACATATAACCTATATAAATAAACAACAAAATGTAAATGTTTTGCTGATGTAAATGAGTATATGTATAGGTACAGAGAGAGTGTGTGTGTGTGTGTGTGTGTGTGTGTATTTAGTCATAAGTATGATATTTTATTGTTTCAGAGTCATTGAGCAATCTTTTCTGTCTTTCTGTTCGTCGTGAAAATCTAATTTGCTACAGATATAAAAAGGGCAGACCTAAACGACAAGACACCGAGGTGATGTAATAAGAGAAGACATTGTCTAGAAACCAAGATGGGACTCTTTACCAAGATGATAATATCTGCCCCGCAATCAAACACTAGGCTAATCAAAATACATTTTGTTTTAATATACTGACGAGTGATTTCCCTATGTCTGTTGATATCAAGTTGTTATTACTAAACCACAAAAACGGAATCAACGTATTCTGACCTTTAAGGCGCACGCGCACAAAATATCAGATTTAAAAGGAGTTGGCGTTCATGTTAAAATATGATGATGGTAATAGAGAAATTCGTGTAGCCATGTACCAAACAAGACACGATGAAGTAAAAGTGAACAATCCTCCATTCACTAATTTAGTTTTGACTGATATGATAATCCTATTGCTTATCATAGGCAAATACTGCTAGTGTGATATAGAAAATTTCTATTTAAAAATAAAATCTATAATACTTACCAACAGGCTTTTGAAGCGTAATGTCGTGCGAAGGATGCGATAGTCGGTCTCCATCTATATCGTAAGCTTCGTTTATAAACCCTTTTGGCTCACCGGTTGGAAACACTCTATCCTCACGGACACTTTCCAATGCCTGAAGTTTTTTCGAACCTCGAAGTGAGGTCCGTAGAAATTCTTCCTCTTTCGCATGCTGCTCCTCCTGTTCTCGTCGTTTCTTAAGCTCCTCCTGAAACAAGAAAAACCGAGCATAAATATACATTGGATAAACATGTTTTTAGGACTAATGGTTCATGTATGGTATGAGCGGAGTTTGGACAGAAACACGTACTGCTACAAAAAGAAAACGTATATTAATGACACGAAAAGGACGTTGACTTTTTAGAGTACTACTGCACGAGCTCATGAAGAGAATAAAGTGGCTCAGAAATAAATGCGAAGGGCTTAAATGTTCCTTTAGTGGAAACAAAAAGGATTTGAATGAGATTGCACTGCACCACTACAAAGAAATTTCCTGTTTCTATTCTCGTAACGGAGACTGCGGTGGAAGTTGGGAAGGGTTGAGGACAATTTGGTAGTGCCATAAGTGCCATAGATGATCACGACGACAAAAGGCAAATGATTATTATGCAAAGAACGAAAAGGGGGAGTTTAGAAAGAATGATGGACATCTTTAGCATGACTTTTACAGCAAAAAAATTTTCAAGCTTGTACATTTTTTTTATCTCTACAGGATAAAAGAAAGAATTTTTCACTTGAATTAAAATGACTACATTATGTATTTTCGTCGGTTTATGGTCCTGAAACGAAAATACGTTTTATACCTACTACATCTACACTGCACTGTCGCATTACCTAATCCTGGAATGTAGAAATAATTTGCTGGTGTTTTCTACATTAGAAGAAAGTTTTACTTTTAAAATGGAAAAATTCTGAGTAAGCGGAGCCACGAGGCGAGGGAAGAAAACGAGGAAAAATTTACAAATGAAACCATTTACAATTTAGTTTCGATACGCGTTGACATAATCGACAAACAAAATACTATCGTTGTCAAAAGCAGATATAGATCTATTATAGGTATGCTGTTTTCTTTGCAACAATCTAACTTATAAAATATAACGACACCATTTTAGTCAGTCGGTACAAGTTTCTCATGAGTGCGTCACATGTATATCAATAAATCTGAGAAATCACTTTTCCAAATAGAAGACTGAATTCTAAATGTATCCCCATCCCCAGCTTTTTCTTTACTGCTAAAATGTATTTTAAGTTTGACTAAGGTTGTGTATTATTGCTCATCCACAAATGTGTATATTTTCGTACAATAATGTTGCAGCAAAGACATCATTGTAATCCCAAGCATGTGTACACTTTGTACGTCAAACTTAATGTGATAGCAGCAATATTTTTTGCAAACATCTTCCAAAAGTTACAGACAAGACAGGCATGATTCAGTATCATTTATTATAAAACGACTAAGATGTTTTGAAAGCAGTTTCAACAAACAAATAATGTAGTCTCTTATCCAGACGGCAACGCAGTATAATCTACAGACAGACCTTCTTTGTTTCAATGTGAGAGAAGAATGCACGTAAACAGGACCATTAGTCTTGCAAATGAATAAAATAAACTATGCCTAATGTACTAAGAAGATCCCATCTTCTCTGTACGAAAGACCTACCCGATGGCGAAGAATACGTTGATCCAAGTCCGACTGGAGGCTACTGTTGAAACTAACACTGGGAGCGGCGATAGCCCCGCTAGTGATTTTTCTTACTTTTACTGATGGCATTTCTACCATCTGCACGCATGGATTTCAAATTCGCAGTTTACGCTCCTTGCATTAACAGATAGTGACAGGTACTAATGCCCGTGCCGAGCTAATTATCTCAAAAAGCCTCCTAAATTAATTACATACGCGTTTTAAACAAAAAACACTTTCTCACTGCACGCACCCGGAACTTGTAACAAACACGGTCATTATCACAAACTACAGCTTGGTAAATGACGCCGTGCACACATGTGCAGCACACAGCTAACGGACTAATAAATGTCTGCAATACTTTTATTACATCCTGGGAAAATGAAGCCCCAAGAAATAGGCGGACAGCGACATCACCAGTGCTCTTATTTTCAACAGGGTGACGGTGACGGTATATATACTACATACATGCAGGTATGTCTGAAGACTAATCGTAATTTCGTGTAGTCATGCTGAGTAAGCGATATACTACTAATTTTGGCTGTCTAGAAGACTAAAGTTAATGAAGATAAACAGCCTAATAATCCATGTACTTGACGAGGAGGAACAAATCAAACAAACGAGCATAAATTCAATTCATTTGCAAAATTAAAAAAATCCTGAAACGTTCTTCCAGCCTGAGGAAACGACGACGGCCACCAAGGATAGTAAGATCACTGCCGATGAAACACAACACATGAAGGCAATTTTAATGTTGGCTTCAGACTTGACTTGACACACTACCAACTACCACAGGCGTGAACAGTGGCAAATGCAAACTATATTTGACGGTAGCGCTAAACTCTTTTAAAATAGCTACGCCAAAGGAAAAGATCAATAACCTGAGAAAACTAATTTTGCAAAAAACTGTTTACAAAGCTAAATTTAAGTTTTTGTTGAGCTTTTTTTTGTAATTTATTATTTTTCAAAAATTTTCATCGTGACACTACTCTACACTAGAGAACAAGTCAAGAGGCGTAAAACGATACTCAGAAAGAATGGATATACTACTGCCTATTTACTTACTATCCTCTTATTCTGAGGACAATCTTATGAGTATTATGGTCACTTTCAAACTGTCGGTCCTCTTGAACTTTTGTCCGTCTGTCAGTGAATCATCATTAAGATTCCCCAAATCGCAGCTCGAGAATCAACAAGACGTAAAATGCTGAATATATAACAAATTATTTTATATTGTTGTGACCGACACCATACAAAGTGCATTCACCATCACCACCATCACCACACACACATCCCCCTTTCTTTATTTCACCTAAAAGCACCACAAAACACAAATGAAATCTAACGACCCAAGTGTTTGATTTCAAATTTCTTTTAATGAAAAAGTAGGTTGTTCAATAAACAGAGCTGTCTTCTGCGATTTTCCCTTTTCCTTTACAAACTTCAGTCATCATCATTACAACTTTTTACTATTCACTCAAGAAAAATTGCTGTGAAACTGCGATGTTTCTTTTTAATGCCTAGGGTGATTCCAAAACTACACCTTATTCCAACCACACGATTTCCCCAAAACACGTAACTGCGATGAGGTGTTCTAAACACTAAACACACCAGAAAAACGCTCACCTCATCACATCAGATCATCTACCAGACTACTACCACCTCCGTCATATTAGCATACGACTTACAACGACATTTAACTATAGCACAGATAGAGGATGACATGCATGACCATACTTGTGTACATCATACGTCATCTAAAGTAAGCACTTTTTTGTCTTTGTTGATACACACACTGTAAGAAAAATGTGTTAATAGCCGCGAGTTAAAAGAATAGCAGTTTTTCTGCAGTCTGCTAGCTAACTTGCCACTTGCAAGTTTAAGACAATTTTGGACTTTCCTTCTTCAGTACGTGGTACGTGCCTTGTGCAAAACGCAATTGCAGTATGTGCTTACGATTAATAAGGATATGTTCTTCAAAGTTATAGCTTCTCACAAACCAACAGATTGCTCACATGTGTACAAAGTACAAAAGTTAGGTAGGCTTTTTGTTTTAACAACACTCAAAACATAATAATATCGATAATTTTATGTAGAAATGATCATCATGACCGTATGCTAAATTGCCAATTTTACTGGCTAACATTAAAGCTTGAATGAAATTGTTGTTGCTGCTCCACTCTTCATTGTGTACTACTACTGCGTGCAGCAAAATTCAGCACAAACACTGCAGCCGATGTTGAATGTGCTTAACTTTTTTTGCTTCTCATTCCCACTCCTTACACATGTCTTCACAAGAAAACAGCGTCCTCGTCAGCAACTTAAGTTTAGTTCCGCATGATGATGACGATGGGACTGCTACAACAAGCAAAGGAAAGTCTTTATCCCATTTTGTAAAAGTGTTATTACACCTTTTTGATAGTTCACTGTTATTTTTTATGCTTGTTAACTACACACCTACGCAGCACATTTGAGGATATCTGTCCAAATAAACATACTGTTTAGAAGAGTGGAAAAAAGTGGGCAAAGATGAATGCGGACATACATAAGTCACAATCACAATAATTGCTGCAAGGCTATTTTCAAACGATCTTCTATTACAACTAGGTACACATATACTTCTTTTTCTTAAATTTCATTATTTCGTGTGCAAAACTTGTTTAAACTTTACTTACAACCTCCTCATTTTCAAAAATAGACAGAAAACAGTAAGGTACGGTACTGTCATATTTCACCGATTAGCAGAACATGACATGCTAAAGTACGAAATTGTTTACTGTATTTTTTACTAGCTATTAAAGAGTCAGACTAATACTTCAATTTGAGAATAAAACTGCGGCAGGTAAGAAGTTGTTAAATTTTAAACTGTCAAACAATTTTGCACACATTTTTTTAGAAATTCAGAATCTTATCAACAAACTGTAAATCAAGATAATTTGTATTTGTACACAATACATTCAACACTGTAACCATTGAAGAAAGTTTCGATTCTGAATAACTTTATGTACAACTTCTCTGGAGGTGATAGGAAAGAAGTAAGTCCCGTCTAAGCGTTAGTTTATGACTTACTTACCTCATTTTTAGAGGCTTTCACCATTTTCCCAATTAGCCATTAGTTCTAACCACCAGCAAATTTATTTGCCAGTCACCATTAGGAAAGTACATCTGCCAAACGTATAGTGCCTAATGATGATAGATATAATGCTTAATGAGTTCAATTTTGAATGAAAGATCTCGAATGATGTGTCAAGCATCTACTTTATTGCCGTGTTTATATTTACGTTCATAGGCCAATATATATTGCCGTCGTTTTTTTTTTGTATTCGATTCAAAAACAGATATACGCCACAAATCGAGACGGGAGCGCTAGTAAAAAGATTTTTATATACAGTTGACTGCGTAATACAATGGTTTGGCATTGGGGAACTTGTTTACATTTGTCGACCTAACTGTACCTGTAACTGACATGTACGTAGTATGTAACCTTAACGGAAACAATAGGATACATTTAGCGTTCTTTAAACCCTGTACCGTATTTTGTCGGTTTTACCGTACCTTTTTTGTTTACTTGACATGCTTTTTAGTAATAATAACACTGTAAACATCAACGTGCCAAATTTTACTTGCTTAGGCTTTCGTATGCTTTGACCCATTCATTCCCTTTTCTCCTTTATACTTTTTATTACGTCTCTTTTGCTTTGTTTCATACATTCTCTTGTACAATATGTACAGATGCACACACCACATTGTGTGTTTCGTATCTGATATAATAGTGGAGTGTCAACAATGAGCTCGATATGCAACTCAACCATGATGAGTGTACGTGAGTGAGTAATGATGTAAAAGGCACAGTATGTCTGTTTGTCATTGTTTGTTGCATTATACAGTAATTACTTGCCTTTATTTTTTCAATCAGATTTCCATTCTGATAAAAATAGAAAATTAGCAAGATTGTATTCTCTCTTTACAGTATTTTAAAACGGAAGAAATATTTTTTTTAGAAAACTTGCTACAACGTCGTAGCTGATAAGTGGAGGATAAAATCTTGATCCGCGGGATAAGTAATTGAAATTTTTAATAAAAAGTTAAAATTATAAAGTTAAAATACTTTCCAATCCTATCTCCCATCCCCCATCATGCAGGTATACTAACCTCCTTAATCATCTTGATAAGCGCTTTCGAATCAG
>JAHZNE010004662.1:0-52473 GCA_027744055.1 Callyntrura sp. NNG-2020 | reverse complement strand
CTTTAAAACACAGCGAGAGCGAAGCGAAAATTGTAGAAGTATACGCCCAAGAAACAAAAGAAGCTCACGCGTTTATGAGAAGCATGTGTAAAACGTACCAAGCAGTTGAGCCTTTTCAGCCTTCCTCTGATGTTTCAGTAGCAGACCCAGAAATCCGAAAAATTGTTGACGGGGGCGATCAGAGAAACCGCATTGACGTTGTGTTCATGGGTGACGGATACACTGCCTCCGAAAGACAGGCATTTTTTGACGATATGCAACGGCTTACGACCGAAATGTTTGAAAGCACTACATTTAGAAGCTATCTTCCTGTTTTCAATATTTGGGCTATTTATGTAGAAAGTCAGGAGTCTGGAATTGGTTACTCGGGGCCAAAGAACACTGCATTTCGCCTCTACCGTGAAGGCGGACAGCTCAGAGGAATTTATCCTGGCAATTCTCAATATGCTCGGCAAGTTTGTGCATTGACAGGCACGTCAGGATGTGATTACACCAGCATCATTGGAAATGATGACTTTTACGGGGGTCTTGGTGGAGAATTTGTTATCTCCACAAAAAGCAACCGGACGGGATTAGTGGTCTTACGACATGAATGTGGACATAATTTTGCGGACGTGGGAGAGGTAACGAACCGTAAAATGTTAATGTTAATTTTTTTTAAATTTTTAGTGCAAAAAGTAAAACAACTCAACGTTTAATTGTTCTCCCTCAGGAATATGATGACGGATCTGTGTACTCTGGTGTAAACTCTGCTCGCACACTTGACACTCTCGGATGGACTAGCTGGCTCGATGGGGCAACCCGAGAAGAGCGTGTCATGTACCGTCTCCTAGAATATCCTTGGGCAGATCTTAGCAGAGGAGCAGAGTCCTTTACCTTTTCATCGGATGGAAACTATAACCGCTGGTATCTGGAAGTTACCGTGAGTGCAGCTGGAGAAGAGGACAGTCTGGAGTTCCTTTTAGACGGGGAAGTTCTACCGTGGAAAACTTCGGGATTCGATGACAGGGAATTTTATGGCTGGTCAGGAAACGAAGGATTAACTAACGGAAGACATAATTTTACTGGTAAATAGACTGAAAAGATGACGCGTACAGTTTTCCATTGATATTTTCCTGTTGTCACTATTTTCTTCGTAAATAGTAGCTTGTAAGCAGCAGAATAGAGAATATGTTGTTTTGTGATTTATTATTAGTTCGTTCCAAGACCGCTTCAACTCACCCTGACATTCCCAGAATGATCTGCTCCATTTCACTTCACGAGTACGGAACGGAGGAAGAATTTGTTTGGTCACCAGAGCATGTTTCGGCGTATCCCACTTGGGATACTTGGCGTACTAAGAGATACCGTCCAACTAACGAGGGATGTCTCATGCGTAACATGACTCATGACCGCTTTTGCCCTGTGTGTCAAGAAGGCATCTGGGCACAATTCTTCGAGCGAATTTCTCTCATTGACGAAGTACTAGTTTCCAACTCATCCTCCAACGGAACTCGTGAGGTAACCGTAAATACGGTTAAACTAGGTCAATTACGGGCTCCAGGAAATGAAGTTCCAGGAGAAGCACTAGAGGTGAAATGGATCCGCGACAACCAAGAACAGGAATCACTCGCGGATCAGTTCACCATCAATGCTGACCCGGGTAACTGGAAAGTGGAAGTACACTTTACTACTCCCGAAGTTCGACATGATCCCAGAAACTTGTTGACGTCTACAGTTAGTTTTGTTGTACCATCTCCCTGATTCAAAACCAACTACAGTCTGTTTAACAATAAAATACACACTTATTCTGTATTCATTCCTCATCTCTCCCTAGGTCATTTGTATTTTGTGTTCATCACATTCATGTAAATATTTAGTAACAAAAACTTAAAGTCTTCAGCTTAGTCGGAAACTTCAACCCGTCTTTATAATATACATCTACCATCATCATGATATAAAACAATTAAACTCGAAGTGTCAAAAACAAAAGAACAAATCTCGACAACATCATGCTCCTGTTTTTATAACAAATTCCCCAGACGAGGAATAAACAAGATCTCGGGTGTCGGGCCATATTGCATCTGTGATATTTGCCAGCACAGCAGTAAAATAAAAGCGGAATTATAATAACTATCTACATTATATAGCTTAGCTTTTATACAACTTCCCTGTTGTTGATCCTATAATTGTTTGGTATTTGGGTAAATATATAAAGCATCCACATTAGGCAACAACCTTGTTCACCACACACACACGCGTCTCTCACTTGTTTGTTCCATACAGTCGCAGTAGTTTGCTTTTGTGTTACAAGCCAAAATCTGTCTCGCTACAAAACAAACGCACGAATTCTAATAATTACTCGGTTGGATAAGTATAAAACTTGTTATAATTATACTGTATTACTATGCTTATATACCTAGTGAAATCTAACACATTATATTTGTATGAAAGGAACTTTTGATTTGTTCTCTATCGCGGAGAGAAGAAAAAAAAAGTTGAAAAGAGGCATTCAGTAAAACATAAACGCAGCTTACACAAAAGTCAAAAGAGAAAATGTTTCCTAATGAAGACCAAGAAGTGCATACTAATAATACCACTATATTGATATATATACATTGTCTGCCACTGTCACACGTAGTAGTAGCCCAAGCAAGCAATGCAAACAGGAAACTTGTCCCCTCTATTCCTTCCAACAGCTTTCTCCAACAAACACCTCATTTTCGTCTTACCACGTGATTTTTGCTCGGCTAACGTGCCCGTCTTAGCTTTACAAGTTTACAAGGAGCGTTCCTCACTCAACTGCTTGAGAATAAATTGTGGCTCTACACTCTTTTGTTTGCAGACTTTGTTGTTTTCTCTTACGCTTGTTATCCACAATAATATAATATTCCTGTTTGTGGAGGTATGTGTGGACAAAAAGCACTGCAACTTTTACAACAACTACAAGTTCTATAGACCGCCATCACCAGGAGTAGTACCACGGGGAAATTAACATGTAGACAAAACACAAAATGCTACTATTTGGGACAATTGCGGGAATATACAACGTATCTAAATATATATAATGTTTACATATGCACACCAATAAATCAGGGTAACAAACAAGAGAACGTCAAGCTTCATATTTTCTCTCTTGTGTTGCTCATTTATTTTTTCTTGTAACAAACAACAAAATTGAAAGGAAGAAAAAAGTGTTGTTCATTCATAGTCACAGTCGCTGCTCCTTGAAATTCTTTTGTGCTTGAAATTGCTTTTACACTTATCGTTAATGCATAGTTGTAGGCTGTAGTAGTTTAGTTTATATTTTCCTGTTAGGTTATATTACATACAAATCATGCAATCGTATATATTTATGTACAAAGATTCCCATTCTCCGAATTCTTCATGCAGGCACATGCAAACGGGAATAAAAAAGAGCCCTTGGAAGTCGTTAAAATGCTCCGCTTCATTAGGTCCCAGCACCTCTTGTTTTCGCATTTAATTTGGCTCAAATCCTTTACAAGCCCTTTTCCTTGCCATCATCATTCCCCATGGTATGTGTACACACGGGAGGCTGGTATAAGTGTATGCACAAATAAATTGTACATACAAAAATAGTGAAATACTTTTTTCAAAGTAGTTTTATAGAGTTGGAGAAGAGAGAGAGAGAGAGAAATAATGACATACATGGACGTACGCACCCGTGCTCTCTCTCTGTACACAAAGTGTGAAAGTCAAGGATGCGTGTGCTGCTTAAAGTATGAATGAATGAATTTGAATACACGATGAGTGAACACTTCAAACCAATCATTTTGAAAGAAAAACGTTAAAGCAAATCTACACATTTTGTACCGAATTTGTTTGTGAATAACTCACTTGACATAGGCTTGTGCTGGTTTTTTACTTCACACCTCCTCTACAAAAGTGGGCAAGTATTTATGTGTTTAGAATGGTAAAAATTGTGTGTACATATATTTGTGGAGAAACAAGCCATCATAATAAAAACTAATAATTTTCTCAAAAAATTACGACCGTGTTCATTTTCACCAAGTCAAAAGGAACTTGCTGAGTTGCCGAGTTAGGATTGTAATGCCCCAAACTTAACAGGACGGTAGTTGAGTTCATCATGGCACGGTATGGTAGTATTGAACAATCTTCGTTATGGATTGCTTGAGTTCGACCGACCGTAGCAGGAAAAAATAAGGAAAAAGGGAATAAGAAACCGAGCTGTTTGTTTTCAATGAGCCGATTCAAAACTAACTTTTTTTGAAAGATGTGGCGCTCATTATTCACGCCCATAACAGAACGTTCCATCTCCATTTAGAGAAAAACAGTATTTCATTGTTTTTCTCTTTTTTTAAAAAGTTTAGTACTACCCAAATAAAACAAAATGACCATTTCATTACAGGCCCAACTTACTTTCTACTTTGGTACAAGATATTACGTGAATACTAAGTGCTAAGAGAGAGAGAGAGAGAGAGAGGAAGAAATGCTAAGCAATTCGAATGGGACGTGTAAAGTGTAACAATTTGCGTTTATCCGTACACACTAATATATTATCTCCACCTCGAGTTTCATTCTTACCATTATTCTTACATACGCCTTGGTTTATAAAGATCTTTGAGCAGCATGTACAGCAATCATATTATATTCAGTTTTTCTAACCTTTTTCCGAGATGGGTAGACCGTGCCTGCATCAAGGTTTTGGCTATGATGACTTATGAACGTGCCTCTCCTTCTTGTTCGGAATCAGTTGAAATATGATGTGGTGTGAAAGCCATTATTAATCACGGCAATGCCCCAACGGCACTCATCACGTCAATTTCAATTTTCTACACTTTGATCTTATAAAACAGTGGGGCGGACTCTGGCCGTTTCTCTTAAACAACCACGGTAATTTCAAAGGGCCGAAAATCCTCTCACATTTTATTACGTACTAATGTGAACAAATTGAACATTAGTTGGATTGGTATTTTGAAATACTTTTGAAATGCACTGAAGTACCTCCTGCCTGTAGTTTTTGAAAACAATGATAGGATGAGAATGAACATAGTGTTTTGCATGTTAGCGTTGTTTCGATATTTAAGAGCCCACAATTCACATCATATATGAATACGGAATACGTACGTATAGATTTCTTGTGTAATGCAAAGCTGTAAGTATGCGGATTACAGTACGAGTACACCCACGACCCGCACCTGTAATTTAATTGTGTCATGGCGGTCCAAAATTCCTCTCGTAGTTGTGTAAACATCTAAGTTTATTTATAACTTGGGTATGTTTTATAGACAAAAAGAGTTGGTGTATAGATTCTTTCCACAAGCTGCGTTGTAGTAAGTACTAAATTACGAATGCCATAATTCGTGATCAAGTCTAGGTTGAAACTACCATGAACAAAATGAGCACACTCGCTCCTCATCAGAGCGTAATAGTGAGGAACTAATTGCATCAATCTTTGCAAAAACACGATGTAGGCTGACAAGCTGGGGAAAAACTGTCGCTTCTCCATTAGTAAATGCGTCAAATAGGTGTATAGGTAAGTATAAGTAGAAATATGCGTATATACGTATATACATATAGTAAATGTATATGAGCATCATCAGTTGCTCTACCAGTAACATGTTTTCCACGAGAGAAAATCTTCAAAACAAACGGGAAAACTGCACACAATGAACCGGTAAAAAGCAATATATTATGGTACGATGAGGGAAAGACAAGACTTGTTGTTGTGTAGTTCCAGAAAGCTGTAAAAATGTCATCAAACATGAGTCGCTCGCTACACACTGTAATAATAATAATGGTGTTGCTGATGAGGCTTTTCTGGTGACAATTGACGGATTTCCCGGTAACAAAGAGGGTGTTAAGTGCAAACTCCAGCAAACATGATGCTCACGACGACGAAAAAGAAAAAAAATGAAAAGGGCGGAGAAGATGACAGTACTACGTGCTGTATGGAGTGTAAGTATAAACTGATAATGATGATTACACACAAAAATGAGGACATCAAGAAGCCGAATCAAGAAGAGTCAACTGAATCATCATTCTCTCTGGTCTTGTTATAGCCTATATATAGGAAAGTGCACTCGTTCCACACACCACTGTGGTGACGCACGTAGTAGTACATGTGTATATAATATAAGGATCTCTTCTCTATCTATCCACGCGATGAAAAATATAGGCAAACTTCTGTATAATATGAGTTTCCTAATTCTAACGGTTTCACAGGAAAAAAACTAAAAGTTTCTACTTTTTACTTGACTTTTTTCCAAGAGCAATTTGAAACATTTTCCTACGATAACAAAGGGAAAAAATCCTTTCGCGTAAGGAGATAGTGTTATATTGTTGGCAACCATCAGAATTGAGTTTAATCAATAACACGTTCTTAACAACCCTCTGAAGAGAAAGTTATGAAATTGGAGAAATCGACAAGAGTCTCAAACTTTAGAGCCGAGGTCGCAAGCAAGCACTAATTTGCTGAGTTGCGCAATTTCTTAGCTTTTTAATGTTCAAGTAACGACAAGATAGGGATAGAGCCGAGTAACGTCAAACGACGGAGAGCACCACAGTTAACACACAAGAATTGTATTGATGTCGGTTTTTTTTCACGGCAAAGATATAAAAATATTTTAAATTGCTTTTACCATATTTTTGTTGATTTATGGATGTATTTGCTTTAATTTGTTCGACACGAGAAGATCATCACGCTACTTAGTAGTTTCTCGGCTCAAATCAACAGTCCATGACACGATTTCAAAATACAAAACACTTTGTTCACCAAATTACGACGTATCAACGTCACATGCGCCGTGTGAAGTGATCATTATTTTGTGAATTGGATCGGAGTAGATCAGGTGGGATGAAGAGGATGATGATAATATTAGTATTGTCTGCTCAAGGATGCCGACAAGTAGAGTTGAATAGGAGGAACGATAATAATAGCACAAAGAACTCTATACGCATCTGAAGCATAGCCCACAAAAATATACAATACGGTTTTGTTGAAAGTTTTTTTGTAAAAAAAAGTTGTCAGTGAAATGAAAGGATGTACACAGCAGATTTTGAAACTATGTGGTAATCCGATTTAATTGTGCGTGTTGTTTGTTACGATATACAAAATTGTGTGATGATAACGCAACCATTATTAGTAAAGTAAGGTGTGAAATAACTTTCAATATTATGCCATGTTGACGATGATGTAATTCACAACGGACCATCAACGAGAACTTTCATGTGATAATTCCAATTTAGTATTATTGACCAAATCGATTGTGATTTGTATGTACATGTATTGGAATTGCGTATTCCTCTATTTGTGTAAGTAGGCATTAGTAGGTATATGGATGTTCTTCTCATCATTTAACTGAATGCCTCAAGAAAACACTAAAAGCTAGTATTGGCTTTTAAAAGCTTGATTTTGTAAGATAATTCAACTTTGGTAAAAACGAGAATTAATTCTGCCCGTTACTAATCCAAAGTTGAAAGTAAATCACAAACAATGTTTTCAAGTGTTGCGATTTTAGATGTCTAAAAACACGTACATGGCACTACTAAACAAAACTTTTCTAGTGCCGATATTATGAAAAACGAATTCTCGAACGAACGAATATAATAAATATTGGTTATGGTGTGGTACATTAATATACGATATATGAAAATTGAGACATTTAAAAAAAAATAATCAAGATGTACAGAAACCCAGTAGAGTATTATTGTTATCCTTGTTTTTCTGATGGAAATGTGGACAATCCCACAAAGATGTTTGCATACTTTTCAAATGAACATCTTCGAAACGTTACTATTTTACGTAACATCACAAAAAATGTAGCAGAAAATTTCATCTCTAAATTGTCATTTCCTGAAGAGATATGTAATTAGTAAAAATGTAACATAAAATCATCAGCTAGTGCCAGGTGCTAGATACCTTAGATTCCTTGAAGACTAGATTCGTTGCCATAAGGCATCTATATACCCATTTACCGTAAGCACTACCCTATAGCCCTCAAACCAAAAGAGCGCGCTAACCGATGCTACCATAAGAAAAGAAAGTATCTCTCTCTAATATTCATCATTCTTAACAAGTTGCATGCCTTCATATCATCAACAAAAATAAAAAACGGTATGTGTCCACCTCATTAGTGCAAAGTGACGCTCTGTGAAGTGCTTTACATTTTTGCTGAAAAAGTATTATATTATACACGATGCGTCTTGTTCTTGATACAATCGTCGTTAGCCAAACTGTTTTGTTCCTTTGTGGAGTTTTGCCGATGCACAACCATAAATTAATGTAAACTTCATACTACGTGGATGATCACAAGCACACCAACCAACCACCGTTGGTTTCAACGTATGCTTTGTACCATAATTTTCTCACTGATTTCTTCTCGTATCACATAGTGCATGGCACATAACACACAAAACAGCATATATTTTAACGGACTGAGTAAATGAAGTTAATAGAAAAGAGTGTCCGGTGGTTTTAGTATCTACAATTAGTCTAGTATCTAATTTAAAGAGAATTAAGAGATAAGCAGCAAACGAGTACCTCCTATTATCTAATATTGCATCCAGCACCGCAAAATTCACAAAATTATATAGTATGTATTCCATGAAACCAGTAAATTTTCATATAAAGAACCCATATCCAACAATATTTAAAATAATCAAAAACTGACTGTCAGTTTAAGTTTCCATCTGAAGATTTGTTTTTATATGACATTTGGGATAACAGAAATCTCGGGAAGGAAAGAAAATTACCTTAACACATTTCATAACGGAAATATGTTCTTTTCTTCATTTCGATTTTTCTACTAAATTCACTGGACATGCTTTATTACCAAAACGTGTATTCACAGGAAAAGGCCAGTCATGAAAAACTGAGTTAATATAATAATATTATTATACAACAGAAGTGTCATGCTAAATAAAAGCTCATGTGTACGATTTTTTTGTATATTGTTCACCACTCTCTGGGTAGATTATTATGTGACTGTGTGGCATTTCATCGCAGTACCATAATTTCCTAAGAATATAAAAAATATTTTTTCACGTCTTTAAGTTGAAAGTACGCTGTACATTGTCCTGTACGCGCTGTTATTCGTATACAGTATATCTACAGTTCTGTTTGTTTCTTTCTTCTCATTGTTTGTACATGTTATACATCTCTCCTTACACGCGTGTGAGCACTTCTTTTACGAGAGGCAATAGTTATTTATTTGCAGAAAGACACCATGCCATCGTCATCCTTGTCGTGTCGTTCTCGCTCTTGTCTTGTACTTTACCGTTTATGCTTTGAAAGCACCACGTCTTTTCCTCTTATTTTCCTTCCCTGTCAGCAAGAAACTTTTGTCCATTTACGGCAGCAAAGCGTGTAATTTTGATTAATATTTTGTGCGTGTAAAGCAAATATGCATAATAATAATGTGGCAAAGACCGCGTGTTCATTACACATACATGTTTGGGATTTCGAGGGACAGATATCAAGTTTATTTTATTTTCAAAAATTAAAATGGTGACTCTGCTAAGATTGGAGGGCAAACAGGTTAATGTAATTTTCTTACGAGCAGTCGCTATTGCATTTGCACTTGCCATTGGCGCATGTGTGCATTGTACATCTAAGTTAGCAGTAGGAAAACTGTATCCAGTATACGTATGGCATTACCTCAAGCTATGCCATTTGCATAAAAAATATCAATAAAACGCTTGATTACTTACTTAAGTCTTAATGAATCATTTGCGGGGTTGAAATAAGGAAGGCATTTTATCATTTGTGACGGTATGCATGCATGAGATTTCCCGCGGTGGCTGTGTTAATGACGAAAGCAGAAACCAGTAGGTGTTACAACCTAGGCGGTTACATGCATAACTGTAAATACATATATACATCTCATGTATTAAATAACTTAAAGAGTATAGATTTTTATAACTTCAAAATTTGCCTGTGATGTGCACTGTAGAAATGTTTTTTGTAAGAAATGATTATACGGAAGATTATTCAAACGAGATACGGAGCATTATTTGATTTGGTTATTGGTATATTTGTATTTAAAAATTGCTTATCTGTTGCCTGCAGTTTTTTTTACATTTTTTGGCGTGAATTTTCATCATTCATTAAACTGACTATTTATGCATAATAAAAATATTGTTTTACTCTTGTCTTGTTTTACTTGTTATTGCAACTATAAAAGCCACTGGTTATTAATATGCACTGCTATGTACATACGCACATTTGTACAGTTATAAATGATCCGAATGAGATTAGTTAGGTATTTCGTAAAGATGAGTAAATTTCACAGTACTGTTATTTTATAGCATTTTTGACAAGTTGTATGTATGCACACATTCGAATTTTACGCTCCCCTGTTGTTAATTTGCCACTTGGGATAGTAAATTAAAAGCTGCTGAATGTTTAAATGCTATTGGGTGTGTACTGTACCGTGTACATTTTCTGAGACGACTAGTGATGAATGGATTTTGTGCAATAATAACTGTCCTGTAAAATAACTTTTTAATTATAATAGTTTGCAAATTATCATTGCAGTATAAAATTATAGAATAAATTGAATTTTAATTTGATTTTCTTCACGCTCTATCAAATACAGCAAAAAAATTCATTATTGCGTAGGATTTCTACCCAAAGCGCAGCGCGCACAGGTCATGTTGCGGTAAGAAATAAAAAGGAAGCTGAAGGCTCGATGCCCATTCACTTAATCTTCATTCCCAATGAAAATCGGTCATACATTACGGACGAATCGAGCTAACAGCCATACAATTTATGGTATTTATTGTTATGGAAGATGCACTTCAAACCAGCCACACTATCAACTATTGACTACACAAGGCGGCATAAGAACTTCCACAAATCTTTTAAATGATCCATTAAAAGCAAATAGTCCTCTTAATACACCAACATAGCGGATATCATTCAGACATTCATGACCCATTCGTCATCAGTAGCATAATAAAAGTCCGCTTAACGCCTCTTTAAAAGTCGTTATTTACTCCCGCCTGGTTTGCTTTCAAGATTATCTTAATTTTCTAGCATGCTGTTTATACTACCTCTCTTACAATATGAAACCCATCTCTCCACACAGAACATCAAGCCAGTTTGTAATGGTGTATAAAAGCACATTCAGTTCATTGTATGATGGCGTGTTTTTTCTCCTCTCTTCAATCACAATTAGTTGTACTGTTTCGGTATGAATGTACATTCTTTTGCTGTTGCCTATATCGAAGAAAAAGGAACTGTCTTGTGCTTGGCAAGCCATTTTGATATTTGTTTCGACGATACACTTAACCAGAAGGAAAATGTAGGAAATGGAAATGTAAAGAAACTGCTACCGGATTAACCAGCGCATGTTTCTCATCTTCAATCTTACGCCGACTTGACGTGGACATAGCATTATGGCAAAATGAAAAATTACTTCGTGTCTACAAGCCCTGTCTACAAGTTGTTCTTGGAAGATGAGATGGATCACTATCCTTCTCGTAAAGGTCAAACTAATATGAATACATAATACTCTCTCCCTTTCTTGGGATATAATGGTAGAATGTGTGATAATAATAATAATAAAAACCCACTTGTACTTTTGTGGCAGAGAAAACGAGCTGGGCCTGTGGGTGAACACAGGAGGATAATACATCTTCTCTGTGTGATGATGACGAGTAAACGTGCAAACGGAGATATAAATGCGCAAGTTCAACGGTTAAGCAGACGAAACCGCAATATAAATATTGTCAACATTTCCACCAATTACAACTTAAGTTGTCCATATTCGTATCTATATGTCTCCATTTACATCCCTGCATACAGTGCTAGTGCTTTACATGGCGAAAACATACACAGAGCATTAGCATTCCCGTTTTGTAAAGTAATGATGATGATGACCATGTTGACAGATGTGTTGCTGTTTTGTTGAACCTGTGTTTGTGTGCATATATGTGGCGTTTTATGCATTTCTATCTTAATTCGTAAAAATGTCTTTTGCTAATGAAAACTAATTGAAATAGTTACCAACAACTATAAAATTTAACTGCTCAGAGTCTCATGCATGCAGATCAGCAAAGATTTACTGTGTGTGTTTGTACACATGCATCCTTTTTATGAGATGAGTTGATCAAGTAAAAGCCGTCCGCGTCTGTCGTCCGTCGTTGTCGTCGTCATCTCTTGTTGATAATAAAAACATGCAAATTTTTTCATCATTTCTATCACTTAACTTACTAACAACTAAACTTATACACACTCCGCCATCAAGTATCGCATCACATAGTAATCATTGCCAACACAAAGTCGTAAAGAGAAGCCAACAACTAAATGTCATATACGTCTGCAAAGAGAGAGAGAGAAGGGGGGGGGGGTTAGTTGAAAGACACGAATAGGTATTTGTATGATGTATTTGGTTTCTGGGATGTAAATAAAACACTTTTGGTGATTTGTTTGTGGATACACCTATTATTAAACTGGCAGCACTTTATTTAAACACTCGTAGACTAGCCATATACTTTGAAGATTGAGTACCTAACTTTTATTTCTTTTTTTTTGTTAACTTTTAGAATTTTCTCTACTCAAAAAGTAATTTATCGTAATCGTTACAGACTGCCTCATATACCAGCTAAGTAAACCGTGGCAAAAACATTCTCTTTTTATGCAGGCGAAATCAGTGAAATCAGTACATGGGGCGACAGATTTATTATTTCTCGCTACTGCCATTTTAATCGGTTTGATATTCAAATAAATTTAACCTTTACAACCCCCGCCAGTCTTTGGTCACCATCATTATAGGTAATCAGCAAAAACAGAGAACTCTTGGTGTTCGATAAATCGAGCAAGAGAGAACGGTTTATCTAAAGAATTTTTGATGCGCTGGCTGTAATACCTACTACTGGTGAAATGAAAGCTACACTACCAACTTACTTGTTAGATACGTAGCAAAACGACATTTTATCTTTTATCTATCCGTTGGCTTTCATCAAGGCAATTTGATTCAATTACGGAGATCAAAAGCGTCTTCAGATATATATTCCTCTTTTGATTATCAGCACACATGTAATCATTCATAATCTCTGTTGTACATATCTCCTGAATTTTATAGCAGAATACAACGTAGGTATTAAGAGAAATGGGGCATTTTAAAATGTATACGCGGTGAAAGAGGAAAACTCTCCTCTATAAGTTTGTAACAAAAATAATAAAATAATAGCTTGACAAAACGCTATTTACCTACCACAATAACACAACAATGACAACAATTTATGAAATGATCCAGGCTTGCCAGATAGTAATAATGGACCTAATCAAGTGTTGCACGACTTGTGCGTTAAGTGATATACTAAAATGTAGTAATGCCGCAGTGCATACAAAATTTCTAAAGAGTTTTTATCTTGCCATCAACCATTCTTTGGTTCGCTTTGTTCTTTTACTCCATTCTCCAGAGGAGAAAAGCAGCAGCAGCAATAGCAGCAGTAGGCTAGGGCTAGTAGCTCATTTCTGGAGAGCACACTTGAGAAAATCAAAAGATGTAAAGAAGTGGCTGCGGCAGAACTTAATTCTGTTCTTTCCATACTTTTTATCTGAATTATAGACGCACGTTAAGAATCCCTAAAAAAGTAGCATAACAGATGGTGGTGATGATATGAATCATTTCAACTTTATATTATGCGTGCCTGCTGAGTAAATGCGTAAATCCACTCACTTTGTCATCATTTTGGGCACGCATACAATATCACTACCCGTGGGGAATGAGAAGAGATGTGGTTTCATTCTCTCATAAACTTACGCTCATTTTATTTAATGTAAACTCTCGAGTGTGTCATCATCATCATCATCGTCCCCATCGTGGTAGAAATACAGGCAAGGTTAGTCACAGTGGAAAATAGCCAACTAGGAGGATCTTTTATCAAAAAGAGCCATTCGCATTCACACTAATAATACATGAGTATCAATTTTTCCCTTTACTGCTGCTGCTGCTTCATATCTCTTTTACTATGACTTATATTACTCCCTTCTCCTTATTAAAGGTGGAAACTGCAGAGAGAGAGAGAGAGAGAGAGAAGAGATGATATATAAAGTTGCCTGCGGAGCTTATGCCGTTTAATGATGGTGTACTGTACACAGACAATTGTGCTTAATATCATAACATTTATTTATCCTAAAAGTTAATAGGTACATACCTATTTATTTACTTATTTTCATACACTCAACAATGCTGCTGATGTGAAGATAATCACGATGCATTTAAGCTCCTTGATTGAGGTTAACAAGGAGAGATTGCTTTTAATTGAGATTGCGGCCCATTCCACGATAATTGCGTTCCCTTTTAATCAAATGATGGATGTGCTGAACTAAAAGCTGACTACTACGAGAAAAACCGTGTGTAACGCAACGCAAGTAGAATCGTTTGTATGACACTGAATCGGTGTGCATTGCGGCTCTCTTTTTTAATTTCTTTCAAAAGTCCCTCTTTATGCAGTTTAAAATGATCAGTGAATTCAACTCTGATACGTCATGCATGTGACACTTCCCACTTCAATGAAAGGGGGAGAGAAGAGCGAGCATACTTGCATGTCAAATGTACCAAACAACCAAACGCAATGGCGAGATCAACTGTCAATTTTATTAATAATTTTATACTGTAATTATCGCTTACATCAAACATGTTGCTATCATTTGCAGATCAACTGGCACTAAATGAACTTGCACTTATAAGGTACCCTATGTATCGACACTGCCGATTTTTCTCTGTGAACAACAGCAGTAGTTTAATTTTTTCATTCTCGATCATTGCACCTATTAATGGATTTTACATCTTGATTGATGTTAAAACCGTGACAAACCTACAAATGATAATCTTGCACTTGTCACTCAACAGCGACCATGTAACCAGTAAGGTACGTTGTATCTTTTGCATTCTCACGATCATATTGGAAGATTACTGAAAAATTGAAGTACCTCCCTATCTCGCCATTAGCATTAGAGTTGTTTCAAGAAGTTTATACATACACATTACGATGTAAGCAGTAAGCACATATTGAGTCACCGGGATTTCGGTAGGACAGCATCAATTTCTATCACTGGGATGCCAAGAACTTTTAAACTCACACGGGGCATTTCATCTTGATAAGCCCAAGTACCACGCCATCATCACCACCACCACCGTACCACCACAGATAATCGCATCTTGTTGGAATGAAGCTCATTCCACCCCAATAAAACTTTTACGCTCTTATCTAAGCTGGATCTCAGTTGTGTGCTAAATGTGGTACTGCTGCGGCCGGCATGGATATAATGAATGTATTAGCCCGTAAGTAAATAAGTAGTTTTGATTGTGGTATTTGAAATCAAACACAAGGACTCACTGTCTTTTAATAGATAGACAAAGGGAAAGGCACGTGTCTTCAATCATGAAACAATTGATGGAATAAGGACATACCGCATATTTTTCCTATCAATCTGCAACTTACAACAACAAAACAGCAATGATCAGCAATCAGACGTGGTACAGTTTATAGGCAAATGTATAGAAAAAGCACTTTTTGTGACTGACTGACAATGTTGGGGGTCAACAAAATCGATGCATTTTTAACGTTTCTTTCATTGTTCAGGCGTTTGCCTACGTTTAACTATGTCCTGCTGCCACAGTTGAGACACATTTTGTTCATTATTTTAAGTAGTTGCTGCAGCAAAGTGAATAAGAGAACAGTTTGGTTAAATCGTCAAAACAATCAGAGACCATGTCATAAAAATGTGCATTGTGCAATCGCAATAAACAATTGTCTGAAAAATAATATACTTAAGTAAACTGAAAAAAGAAACGGTCCTTTCATTCCATTCTGTTGCGTATGCGAGCGAACATAATACATGTATACCGACCCTATCCTCTCTTGGCTGTTACATTGTTGGTGATCGTGTGAAGAAACATGCATTATTGTGCCTACAAATATAAAACATTTTTGCTAACTCCCTTTATTCATGATTTACATGTTTGCTTCCATTGTTTCTCAATAATTTTTACCAACTTGCCACATCGCAACGTTCACCGTGTTGTGTGGAGGACATCCCTCGTTGCTTCGAGTGACTTTTCATGTACACGACGACGACGACAAACGAAATATGAAGGGAAACGATATGGAAATCCGAGAGGAGAGAGAGAGGAGAGAGGTGGCGCAATAAATCTCAAGTGATCTTTCTCCTTTTATGTGCACACATAATAATTCATTTTTCTGTTTATTTACCCAACATTATTGGCAACTCTGTATATACGTGCTTGTATTTTGTGTGTATGAATGAACCCATCATGTTCATGAGCATAGGCAACGTGGTAAAAGTGGCAATGTGTAACGACGACGGGAAGTTAGAAAAGCAAATTGAATAATATGGGATTTCATACTGACATTTTATGGGAACAGGGAGCAGTCCGATACCACGTTTACGATTACAGCCCGCCTGCCTGTCGGACTGGCTGGTCATGCTTTTCCTGTTATAACGCTACAGTTGCTGGTTGGCTTATTATTACTACTCAAATAACAGACAATCATATAATTATTATTATAATGATTGAACATGACATAAAATATTGTTAGATGTGTTTTTCATATAAGTATATATAAATTTGCAGATAGACAGAGGAGGGAATTATGGGATACCTACGTAGGTACGTATATTCAAATGAAGTGAAATGAGAAACGTGGAGCAAACATGTATACACAAGTATTCAAGTATCAAATGACCTTCAGGACAACAGCAAAGCACACACAGTGACAGTGTGTTGTATGCCATGTTGCGTAATACAATCGGCGTAATTTGGACACAATAATAATTCCCAGAGAGAGCCCTTATTTATTCATACCAAAGGTACATATATCATGAACGAATTGAATGAGTCAGTAAAATTGTTACGAGCATAAATACAGGGTTAGCAAATCAACTGTCAGAGAAAAGGAGAGAGACGAAGTCAATATATGTATACACTGTACACCCTCAGTGAGAAATGGGGGATGTGATATCGTCGCAGCAGCGTGTAAATAGCCGGTGGTAGTGACGATACATTTTTTATTTTGGTAAAGTAAGTAACCAGCAATAAGAGTCAGTCGCTCGTCAACACAAAATTTGGTAAAATGGGTATTCCTGGAGAACTGTAGAAGAGAAGCGGAGTAATAATGCCCATGTATAAAATGAACTAAAAAGCTTTTAATAACATTAAGTGGTGCTGATGAATGCACCCATGCTTTACTCACTCATCATCCATTTTGACGTATCTTAGAAAAAACTAAATTATAGAGACCACGGCAGCGGTCAAACAAGTAACTTAATATATTATCATCAACGTTTATTTTGTGGATATACTACGAAAGTAACGCCAGTAATATGTTTTATTTAGTTAGCTTTTGGGATTACCTTGTGTGTATTTTAATGAGTGTCGGAATAGTAGCGCGCACCTTTCTCTTTCTTATATAAACGCACTGTGCCCAATAAAAACCTTGTCAGGTCATCCAATAAAAACACTTAAAATGTTCCTTGTCAAAGGATAATGGAGATGTAAAATCTGTAAAATAAGCAGTTGTTGAATCTACACTTGTAGGAATACGTAGTTTTGGTGTAGCTGTATTACGTTGCAATTAACAGCCAGTAAGTACTCCATGGAGCACAAACGTGCTAGGAATGAGCGGAGGTATACAGGAAAAAGTAGAGCTAACTGTGAGTCTGACTACGGACCAACCGCACATTACGAGAAGGATTAAGTCAATTTAATCATTGTATTAAATGTCAGATATATTAATAATCATTAAGAGGATATTGAATACACTATAAAGTATACCGCAGATGGGTGCCATGAACATGAAGTTGCCCTCTTTTTATATTTAACTTTCTCAATACGAACCCGTACTTTTTATAGGTCTGTGTACAAAAACACCACTCGTGTGTGTGTATCTTCCAAATGGAAGCTGCAAAAAAGCCGAGAAGAGAGAAATTTGAAACGTGCCGAGCATCCAAAAATATGAAAAACAAAAAAACTTTTCAATACGCAGCGCTCTGTAAAAGATGGAACTGAACTATAGCAGGTGAAGTAAGTTTTTCCTAAACATTGCCTTTTTAGTTCAAATCAATTCATAAAACACACAAACTTTATCGTTTTTCAAAATAAATTCCATAAAATAATCCGTTCCTGTGTTTTCTACGTATCATTCCAGAAACTTTTCAGAGCATCAACTAGTAAACTTTTTCATCCTCTTTTTTCATCATTTTCATTTTATTTCTTTTCCTCTGCCTTCAAAATCATGACGAAGGCCGAGAGCCTCTGTATAATTCCGTGTCGTTGTTTGCCGACGTCGTCGTCTGCACCTCCCTTTTATCCTCATCATCATAATCATCAAATTATATCGTACTTTTTTATTCTGCGTATTATGAAGACACAATGCACTTATAATGAGGATCATCATCGTCATTATTATTATTCTCAGTTATTTTTTTTTAAAAAGAATCCTCTTCATTTAATCCATTGCCGAAGGAGCTATATATAAAGTAGGAGTTGCTCGTTCTGTCTCTGTATGTGGGTATTACTACAAAGACAGAATTCAATCGAGTAACAATAAAATTCGTATAAAATAATAATAATAATAATCACTTCACACACCAACTAGCTTTAGAAATACACACAATATGGCGCATTACATTTTTTTACGATAAAACTCTAATGTGGTGTGCTTTTTCTTCCAACAAAAAAATAATATGCTCAATCCATTTCATCATCTTCCTCTTCATTTCTCTAAAAAATTATAATAGGGGATATGTTTTCAGAGTCAGCAAGATAGACTAAAGAGAGAGAGAGAGGAACAGGCAGAGAGAAAGCGGGATAAAGAAAAGAAAAGGGAATGAAAAATTCATTTGTCGCGTCTTGCGGGCGGATGTAAGCACTTCATTTTTATGATTAAAGGCTTGATCACTCACACAAGCCGACAATTTTTATTTGCTTCTCTTCAGTCAGTCATTTGGACATTTGAATATAAAAAATAAAGCTCCTACACATTACAACAATATGTTATGCTACTATCAAGACTCCTTCGGTTTTTCTCTTTTTCAATTTGTTTCGTGTAATAATATTAGTGTGATTCTAACCAGTCACTACATAATATGTGTATACACAATACGTTTTTACGTCGCTGCTGCGCTGCTGCTGCCTGCATTTTTTTCATTGCAATTGCCGTACGTACATGTACTCAGCCACCACCACCCCCTATACAACATAGGTATACAATACGCCACCATTACATAATATCGTAGAGCGATATAGTGTTGATAATAATAATTTATGGTTATTATGATACGATGATGGTGATGATGACCATGATAACAGGACACGTACATTACACAGTTTCGTTACTTTGCTAACTACACATTATTATTTCATTATTCATCATCACACCACCACGTCATGCAGTAATGGAATGGTATAGGTAGATAATGTGTATGTATGAAACTCTCTTTACCAATCGTCTTCCCAATGCAATACTATTCGTTCGACATTGCCTATTATACGGTATCTATCTTTAATTCTCTTTTTAAAAAAACGAACTGTCAAATTTACCGTGTCTTCTTGAAGAATTGTTCGTGAAGACGTTATCACTTTATTATTACACGACTATTATTATTATTACTATTTGTTATTTTTTTCTATTGTGTCATGTTTTTTGAGTCTCCGACGTACACACCTTTATGTAGACATTATCATGTGAAGTGCTTGTATATATGAAACTATACACAGAGAGAAATACGCAAAGGTATGTATGCGATAATAATTGCTGTTGTTGATGAACAAAACTATTTATTTCGCTTTGTTACGTCCACGCTTTTGTCCATTTGTACTTAGACCAATAGCCGACAAACGACAATATTGTTAAATTTTCCACATCACATCTTATAATTTTACTCCTTACCAATATAAATTACATCATATTCACATATGGACATATATGTATTTATATCTCCTTATAATTATATATGCCCGTCACAAGAGAATTCGTTATATTTCGTACCCAATGTGTCCGGTTTTTTGTTACATGGGAATTGGGAATCCATGTACTTCATAGTCAACTATACATCGCTGTATACAGGTATATAGAGGTGCACAATATGACTGCAGTGGCTATACAGCTAGAGTCCGGCAACACCGGCAGCAAAAGCATCCACACACAACAGGAAAAAATACAATAACAATCATAATAATGACGGTAAAAAGGAGAAGGGAAATAAAAACAAATTTTTTCTAAGCTTTTATTGCTAATGATATGGTAGTAGTGTGCGTTCATAGTTGTAGCGGTATATAATATGCACACAGACAGCTTTGCACAGAGTATATACCAATCCAATATTCATACCAAGTTGTGGCACACACAACAGACGTGCACATTTTGTCAGGTTTAAGTTTGTCGTTTTCTCTCTGGTGACAGGAGTACTATTATTGGGAGTTTGCATTTATTGCTTTTATACTATCGCACACCGACATGTCACCTATCACAAAATGTGTTTACATAAGTTCGGATACGTTTCACGAACAACAACATATCAACGGGACAAGGAAAACAAAAATATAGTACGAGCATATGTATGTATATGCAACACCGTTTGGAACTTGTTATTTATTAGCATCCTTTACCCAACAGCAAGGACTAGAGATGGAAGAATACGAATAAATAATATTAACAATAACGCTTGCAATACAATCCTCCATTTTTTCTCACCCATCCTTCCAATCCAACCCTCGATACGCCTTATTATCCGAAACGATCTCTTCTGTTTTTATGCTCCTTGTCCTTGTTTCTACGTCGTACGTTTGTGTGCAGTTGAGTCCGACAGAAAAAAGGTGTTTTCCTTGCTGTGTCGCCTGTCTCCAAGTTTAAAAATATTTGCAGATTCATATTTCAAAAGAAGCTGCTTCCCCGCCCGTTTTGTTATATGAAACAGCTAGCAGCTCATATGTGGAATTGTTTTTTATTTGTTTTTCTGCCGGCATTTTATTTAATACTTGGGCAATGTTGACGCATTTCTCTGTACATGTAAAAAAAGTGTGTACGATTATTCTGGACAGGAACAATGGAGTAAATTTCATATTGGTAAATATACATGTAATGTACTTATGCTTCCACACATCCTGTGTAGGAGACTCCCAATTTATTTGTATTCACAAACTTTTTCACACCTTTAAATAGAAAGAAAGTTTTTTCCAGGGGTTGGAGAGCTACGTTGGGACAAGAAACAAAATAATAACAGGGTAACAACACAGCCAGGATAATGCTTGTTCAGTACATATACGTATATAAGTATTTTCAGTAAATAGTACGACAACGACACGGCAGCACCTCGTGTTAGTCAAGTTATTAAATTGAATGCGTGACATATTCATGAAATAGTGTATTGAATCCAATTGAATTGTTGTAGTTGCAGAGAAAAGTGATTGAAAGTAGCAACAAGGAAATAAAGGGAGCGTGTGTGTATGTGTACGTACCTTATAATGATGTACGTTGGTGTTGGTAAATTGTTTAGGAATTTCTGAATGTTTAGATGTAACTGGACAAAAAAGTTGAAAACAAAAAAGAAAAGCAATCCGAGCTTGTTTACACGTTTTAAGTTTTTTGTATTAGCTTGGAGCAATGATGTTGGATGGATTGTCGTCAACTGCGCTGTAGTTTTAGTTTGCCATTTTTTATTTTGTTTCATCCACTTTGATAAAATGCCGCAGATGTATAGACTAGAATTCGAGGGCTTATAGAAAAAATTATGTTGTTATATTACAGTTTCCAAATAAGGATTTTAAATTGAAAAATACGGCGAGTAAAGCAGCCGGACTTACTAAGCTCATATACAGATTTATTTGTTGAAATAACGAAAGATTTTGTTTATTCGCCTTCGCCATTCTCGGATTTCAAAGATGTATACACCGTCCCGTCCAATACACAGGACATACGCAAATATATCAATGAATGTCACCATTCAGAAAATATTTTTTTCTTTCCCGAGGATTTTTATCAAAGGAAACGCACTAAAGGAAACGAAGAGATACAAAACAGAAAAACTGCTTGAGAAAGTTTGGCCGGAAACGCACTCGTAGTTGCGGCGCATCGTTTGCAAAATCAAAAACCATCATTGTCCTCCGACACGTTTGTATATATTTAAACATGCATAATGGATATATCAAGTTTGGACAGCAAATACACTTAATCCTTTTATCGGTTCAATCGACAACTAAGTTGAACGTTGAATGGTATTATTTTCCTCAATTGAAAATCTTGTGAAAATCACAACTCTGCAATAACACTTCTTTTTCTTTTTGCTCAAAACTCTCTTTGCATTCTGTCAGCCGACTGGAGCGGCAGTAATTTCTTTGCTCTTTGTGCAGTGACTGGGGTATTATGGTTCTAAAAGCGATGATAGAGATCAAACAGATGTCATGTCTGAAGCTGGAGTCATATCATGCCAAATCTATGCACAGTTTCCATACATATACTTCCGTGTAAAAGGTCTGCAACTTGAATGAAATGGTTATATCATTTTCCCATATACACTTTTGGTTTGAAAATTACCACATTAACTACTGCTCATTAACACCAGTGCAGAGAGACTGCTGCTACCATTGTTGCGATTATTCCGCTTTGCTGCCTACAAATCCGAGCATTTCAACTTATTTGTTTGTCACAAAATGGAAGCATTCGTGTATACGCATGATGAACAACAAATCGGTCAAGATTACCACCTTTCCCTGCTCTCTAACAACGTAACAACTACTCGTAAAGCATTGCAGTTTCATGGTATGCATGCCCAGCTAGACCCGCGCACGACTTACAAATAAGCAGAGCAGAAGAAGCAAGTAAAAACGATCAAAATGGGGATTATAGCATTTATATATTGTATTGTGTAGAAAGCTTTCACACTTTCGGTGTTATAAATACAATAAACATTATCCGATAAACATTGCTATTTACCATTGCCCCTGTGTATATTTTCTGTGTTGGATATCCCACAAAATACATTGCAGACGCAATATTTGGTTCCCCATATCTGAGTATATGTGTATTTTATCGGGCTCTTTACACAAAGACGTATTGAGCTACTTCGCCCCATTATTTTTGAGCCTTGATCCATCAGTAACATTATATCCCCGATTTTACTCCTTTTTTCAGCGCAACAAAAGGAGCATAAACTTTTGGTGTGCAGCAGTATTGAAGATGCAGATGATCCGTAAAATAACATTATTCCAGTCAACAAACGCGCGATTGCATTACACAGACACAGGTCACCCCGCAATAAGTACCCAATCAAAATCTGAGAGAGTGGTACGAGTAAAGCTCATTATGAACCCGCAATTGTGTAAGAACACCATGAGAGATAGTTTAGTACGATAAGCCAGCAGCATCAAATATATATGTATGGGTATATGTTATTGTGTTATTGTGATAAGTGATAACAATGCAGCAAGTTTATTGTGCATAATGATGCGTATTATTGTGTACAACAAAGTAAGTAGGTAGTAAAATGTACGTGCACAGCTCTGTTTATTTCAAACTACAAGTTACATTCAAACATCCAGCAGGGTAATTCATAAAATTTATTTTGGAGACAAAAGGTAAAAAGCATGCGTCTTCGGTTAAACCAACCTAACAAAGCATAAATCCTTCCCTTTGTGCGTTTCATTCTAGTATCGTGTACATTAGAATATTAGCAGGGATATGTGTTGGTGAGCTCAAGTTGTGTTATCATAGGCTCAAGATCAAAATGATGCTTTTGTTGCTGGCTGCTTTGCAAGTGGCCGTTTTACGCATTCATTACGATGTCGGCATCGTCGTAGTGTAACATAACAGCAAGATGAATACATTTATGCGCGGTGTCTAATAACGCGGCTATTCTTCAGGTAAACGTGAGAAGGTGGAAACTTGAAATTAAGCTGTTAAAAAGTAAAACCTCTGCCTGTATCTGAAAGCGTCATACTTATACCGTCCACCAGCAGTTAGAAATTCTAACTTGGAAATGCAGTGTATGGCTTCCGTTTTAAGATTTCCTGCGATGTGTTCGATTATTTTACACAAAACACTTGGCAGCACGTTGGCTTTGAATTCGGGAAAATAAGAGGATAGTTTTGGAGATGACCTTTTTTATTTCAATCGGTTCTGGTTAGTACCTCTAGCGATCTGCGATGGACAGACGGACTGTGACGAGACAGGAGTTTGTAAACTTGCTGAAACAAAAGCGGATTCAGCTGAAAATCCTCTGATGATTTAAGTACAAGGACTTTTCAGATCGTGTTAAAAATAATGTGGCATTTTGTAGAGGAGAGAGAGAGGGTGCAGCATCATCAACATCATCATTCTAACAGTTCTGACACGTTCGACTGTCCGTGCATGTCAATACATCCTTTTGTCTTGTTGGTTTGTCATCAAAATATTTTTCTCACAATCAGCTTGTGTGCATGCGAGCAAAACCTATACACAGGGAGATAATCATTAGGCGGATTTTTGGTAAATGTAAAAGTTTTTCTCTTCATAATAGGGATTATAGTTAATAGTATTTGTGTAACGACAATTTTCACATTTTTTCCACTTTGTTTGACTCAAAAAGGAGACTGACCAGACTGCAAATAAGATTATGCGTGTTTACTGACCACATATAAGCCTTCCAAGTACCACGAATATTGAATATTACTCCTACTGCCGGAACAATCAGGAGTAATTGTATGCATTTGTGGTTATAGATTAAATAATGGACTCTTTTGATATTACACTGTATATGTAACTCTTCCAATGAATGTTATGGTACAACAATTACATTATTTTTCTATGAATAGTTGTTTTCATCATCTTGTGGTTAAATGAAGCATAAAGTAGTTTAGAACATTGGCCATTTTGATGAATATGACATTTGGACAGTGATTGATTTAAGCCAACCAAACGAGGTAGACGCTTTTCTCATTTTAAAATAGAAAGGCTTCATTTCCGTTTTTCAATACTAAGAATCCATAAAAATACAATAAAAATGTAATAAATTAAATAGTTGTAGGGCATTTTAATTAAATTGCTTTTTACACGGAATACCTGATTTGCAATTTTACTCATTTTGATTTGCGTTTAATTTTCAATTGATTTTTTTATCGTGCCTGCTTCTGTATATATACCAAAGTTTCTTTCAAGGCAAAATATATGATTTACACAAACCTCAAATATAACTTGTGTTGTCAATCTCTTCTTGAAACATTTTATTCCGAATATGGTACATATTTGTAAGGTCTCATCGTCGTGACATTGACAATTTTGGCATATCATCAAACATTACATATTGTTGACGGTACGTACTCCTAAACACTAAATACATATAGCACGATAACTCTCTAATGATAATCCCGTGAGTGATTGTTTGGCATAAAGCCTGTTGTTTTCCACTCGAGGAAATATAATGCCAAGCATTGTCTCTCCGGCTTGTGTAGTGCCAGCAGTGCCACTATTATTTTGCTAGTCTCTCCTCTCGCTACAATGCTTCAGTCTTCTAAATTTGGTCACATTCTCAACAATGACAAATTTCAAGCTGTACAAAGATCCCCGAACTTTTCCTCTAATCCCATAATATTTTGGCTTTCCTCCCTTCCATCTCTCCTCTCTTGATACCGTGTATGAGCATAGATGCATGTACAAACACGCCACCAGTTGTGAACACATTGCATTATTATTATTACTTCACACACTCATCGACAAAATTACTGGTTTAAAAAATAATGAATACTGCTCTCTTCCAAAATAGGAAGCAGCATCATTTTCTCGTGCTCTCGGGTACGATGATGGTTAACAGAAATGTTACTGTTCATCTTTAATAGATTTCATAACTTGTTTCAAAACGGTTTACCAAGTTTACAATTGCATTTACACAAAAGTGTACACATACATATACAGTCGTAAACAGTGTTCACTGCTCATCATCTCATCATGTCCCTACTAAAAGCAGACATCACATCATCATCGTCCCAACTGCAAAAAAATGACGCATACACACTCACAACCCACCACATAACGCTTTTTTCGAATCAAGTAATGTAAACACGCTTGACTAGCAACCAGCGCATTTTTCTACTTGTTAATACAATTATGAATCTGATCAACAAATGAAGCCAGAACATATATCATAATTATGATGAACAGATGCAGTCGCAATGCGCACATTTGTTTGCACATATTCATAAAAACTTGAATTCCTGTTTGACCGTTTTCAAACAAATTTTTTTAAATGTACCTATTATACGGGCTATATAACTGGGAAGTGATCATCATATTCCGTTTTAGTATCATATCGCTTCATTATTATCCTCTGTTTCCACTCGTTATCTGGATTTGTTTCTTTTCGTTGAGGACTCACAGACTGTTTCAAAACTTTAAATGACAAGTTGATCTCTTCGTTCCGCTGCTTTTTCAAAAAATATATCTACGTTACGTATCAAGAAACTTTTCATTATTGTTATTACACTTTTCATTATTTTTACGAGTATAGCGTGACGCTCGCTCTCATATACTTCCATCTCACCCTACGCTCCTCTTCTGGTGTGTTTTTAAAAGTAATGGTGTATTTATTGGCTGCGTGTACACAATGTCACTTTTCTTCATTCCGGCACTTCATCATCATGACAGGAACATAAGCTCATGTCTTAAAACTTGGCTTAACGACATGTGTAAACTTCCGTACATAGTGTGAAAATACTCGGCGGTAGTGGTGTGTGTAGTGATGGTGGTGGTGGTGCTGTTGCAGTGGTAAAACCACCGCAAAACGCTATTATTATTGTTATTACTACTCTCCATATGTATTACAGCGCTTAAACCACAAAAACGACGACGGAACTTGCACGGCTGCACACACACACACACAACATTGACATGTACGTCCTCAGTTTGTGTAAAAGTTGCTGTCGTTATGATTATTAGTGGATACCTACAACTGCCTGTGAGTTTCTTAATGCCATACTGCTAATGGGAATAAAAGCCCGTAAAACTCATAATCCCAACCCTTATGCAATAATACAGCGTGACAATTGTGCCATGATGCTGATGATGATGACGACTCTTTTGACGCAAACTTGTATCATTTATTTACCATACGTGAGTTTTAGTGTGTACAGCATATCGTGAATATATGACTGTGTATATGACGATCTCTTCAACAACAACAAGCAGCGAAGCAAAAAAAAATTAACAGCAGAACAGAGTAAAAAAAGGCCGAATAAAAGCTTTCGTGGTGGTTGTGTGATACACTCGTAATATTCATGTAATTGCAGTTAAATTAAACCATTTGTGTATTCTGCGACTGTGGCATGCTCTAATCCAGCGTGTTTTCTAACCCTGTAATGCATCCCGTTTATGTGTGAGGAAAGCGAGCAACACAACACCGCATTAGAGCATAGCGCAGCGAAACATTGGTGTGTGTGTGTGTGTGCGAGTATCGGACGTATGTTTTTGTGTGTATTTGTATGAGTGGATGGAAGCGTGTATGTGTATACGAAGCAGGATAAAGAGGATGATGATAATGATTACTTTTGTTACATTATCTTTTTGCTGTTGAGAGAAGGAAAAAGCAAGCACTCCCATTACCCAATGCCACAACAGAGTGATTTTAGTCAAGGCAGGGAGCATCAGCCCTTCTGGGTTTGGCTTCACTCCAAAAACAACCCACTCTCCGCCAGTTAGAAAGGGTAGCCATCGGACTCTCATGCGCTGCAAAACCTGCCTCTTTCCTTCCTTTTCCTTTCTCACACATGCATCACTTCACAGCATACGCAAACACAACAAAAAGTTAACACATCTACACACACACACACGCACGCACACAGAGAAGCAGAAAAAAATGCTCATACTGCGCTCTCCTCACATATAATATACACGCTCTCCCAGCAAAATACAGACGACAACCAAAAACCGCTTGCTGATAATAATAACAATGCCAAAAAATGCTATTCTCAGTGGTGCTCTTTTAGCCAAAGGATGCTCTCAAGCATGACAAATAAATTCGTGTTATGTCTTTATTTTCAAAACGTGTATATATATTTGATTGCTTTGCAAACTTGCAATTTGTTTGAGAAAAAGTGTCAAAATTAAAGGGGAAAATGGATGTGCTGCCCATTAACGTACAACCTGTCTTTTGACGAAAGATTGAGCATTTTTTCTACAACAAAGGAGCTTATATGTATTTTTTAAATTAAAACGCAACAGTAATCTAATTGTGACTGTTTAGCGTACCTAATAAAGCGGACTTGTCAGTTTACCAAAAATAACCCCGCTTTTTCTAAGTCTTCCTTCGTTTCGCACACATTTTTATCAGATTGTGTTAATCTATGAGGACAGCTCGGGAACAGGGCAAAAGAATTACACGGGTTTCTCTCCTTCTGTTTCCATAATAAAGACTTTTCGTCTCTCCTTGCTACTACTGGCGCATTACACAAAAAACACGTAATACTTCACTTCACTCCCTCCCTTCTAAATTCCATGTATTTAATTGTTGGTGGTTGTTTTTGTGTACAGAGAACATCTACTACCAACCAACTGAACCTTTTTTCTTTCCACATTCATCATCATTCCTACTTACAACTCTACATCATACACAACCAGGTATTTGTATGGTAGCGGATGATGACGACTTCATCCATGTTGTGCAAGCATAATGGGTAAGAACAAAATACAAAATGTACGCGTACAAAAGAGCGACACAGTTTTTGTGTTACTGATGATGCTGGTGGTTCCCTGAGAGATCGTTCCACACGGGTCCGTGTTCCTACAATTTTTTCCCTTGTGGGTTGGGACGACTATATGACGATGATGATGTTGGGTTAAGTCCCATACCCAGCAGCTCATTTACAGCATAACTTTCCCAGCTCTTGCTGCAGCAGCATCAATTTTATTATTATCGTTGGTCCTAACTGCACACAGGCGAAGGAACAACGACGCGACTTCATGTAAACCATCACCCAAAACAAAGTGTCAACAGACATTCATTGTGTACATACACAAAGTACAAATATTATTGTACAAATGTACATCGTATACTTTACTTTACACACACAAGCATAGTGGACATTATATATACAAAAAGCCTAAACAAGACAAACTCCTTGGGCATTTATAAACAGCTCGCCATACTATATATGACGTGCTCTGGGTAGCAAGGGTAGTTAGTAGTGGACTTGGATTCGACTGGTACTGCAGTTGTGGTACACTGCATAATCTTGGTCTTTGGTACCAGCGTACACTTTTAATTTCTTTTGAGGAGTGAGTGTTTGTAGCTATTCGTGGCTTAAGACGAAACGGAGTAATATAAACATTATCTTAAGCTCCATCACCCTCATCCTTCTTTCTTATTCACGTCGGTCGGTCGGTGTGGTGTCGTTCTTCGTCTCCGTCACTCTGACCGTCAGTCAAGCAAAGTAAGAGCTCAGAGTCGGTTCCCCGTTCCTTCTCTCGCTCTCACATCCCTTGAAAAAAAGCTCATAAAAGCAAAAGAGTACTTACCTACAAGTTTAAAATTGTTGTGTGGTTCATCCGTTAGTGTTAGACAGTTGAGTAAATCGGCCCTTTCCACACTCCTGGAAGATAGAAACTGTTTTGTTACCAGTTTAAGAGTGTTACTTAAGTTAAATGTTATTTCCTCTGGTTTTATCGTCGTCCCCACTGCCGCTTTTCGTTATTGTTTCCAGTTTATTATCCAGTAACTGTGGGATTTTGTCAGTGCAATGGTCATGAAATTGGAAGGAGACTGGCCAACAGAGGCTAAAATGGCAAGTAGCACAGTGCCCCCATTTTCAATCAGAGCACTGCTCATGCAAGATGGAAAGGAAATGTCTTCCGTCGCTGCCGAGGAATCTATGCTGATGGCTCACCACCATCATCTTCTCAGTGGTGGGGTACCTATTAAAGGAAGTAACAACAATAACAGCAAATTGAATACCATGATGTCACCTCCCCTGCATCATCATCACCACCGCCATCTCGTTCATCACCATCATCATCTCAATCATCATAAATTGATCTCATCTTCGTCTGCCGCAATGGCAGCTCCAGCAAGCACCACCACTCCAAACTCGATAACCAGAGAGAGGATCTCAGCCTTGTGTGATACGACAACATCCAGCGATGAGGCAGAATGTCCAGATGTGGAAGTAGATATCGAAGATGAAGATGATGAGGAGGTTGTCTGTGAAGAAGAGGATATCGATATGGACGGCGAAGATGTGGACGAGATTATTGAAGATGACGAAGAAAATGTTGTAGATCAAGGTGTCATTGATCTCAGTGACATTGGCAGTCGAAATGTGAGCTCTTCCAGTTCGGATCCAAAGAGTCCGGATAGTAATAAAGAGCATAATAATAACAACAATAATAATGGTGGCGAGTCTACAAATAAGGACAAAAGTGGCAAACCTAATGGTAATAATGATGATGACGACGACGACGACGAGGAGGATGATGAAGAAGCTGATAAAGAAGCTTCTTCAAAATCGGACAATGCTGCTGGTGCAAATAAAGATGGCTGCAGTGATAAAAAAGCTCGCCGTGCCATATCTCACATTTTGTATCTCTATTGTGGTACTAAAATTAAAATGTTCAGACATTTTAGATAGATTTTTTATCCTTTCCTACGTTTCATGATAAAATTAACACGCATTGTTTCACCTTAACAAGGCAAGGCCTTAACTTTTAAAAAAGTTTCCGCGCATCAAACAAAATTTTTATAGAGAAAGAAAATGGTTTTGTTTTCTTGTCGTCACAAGCATTCATCAATATTGCCCACAAAAAGCTTCTGTTGTACCCATCATGTTCTAGGAAAGATTATCATCTTACGTAAACAACTTCATTCTCAGCCCTTGTATGTTTACCCAGCGTTATTCAAAGGGGGGAATATTTATAAACCCGAAATAAAGTTTACGTAGTTTTGAGTATCACTCTTTCTCGTTTTCGGCTTTTTGTCGCTTTGACCATTTGACATGGTAGGCACTTTGCGGATAAAGATTAATATCAAATATCAAATAAAGAAATGGACACAAACAAATTTTTAGAAAAGAAAAGTAAATGTTTTAACATGACCCTTCTTTTAGTTATTTTCTCGCGACAGCTCAAGTGCATTCTACTTTTTTTTTAAATATGAGGCTCAAACAAAGCCGTTTGATGTTTATCGACATTATAGGTAACCTGTGTAGCCATAAATTCATGTAGGAATAAGCGCAGTGTCAACTTAAGTGTATGCCTATGCTAACTGGCCATAATTCATGTTTTGACGGGATTTTTTGTTTTTTTCTAAATAAAGGTTCCACGACATTACGACGATCCCGGGAAGGGTAACTACTGGGTGCTTGATCCCTCTTCAGAGGATGTCTTTATCGGTGGTAGTACGGGAAAATTGAGAAGACGTACATCAACAGCATGCCGTACACGTTTGGCTGCTTTGAAAAGGTCGCTTTCTTATGGGTTTCCTGGTCACTCCCCATTTTTCCCGCATCCTGGTGCTCCAGGTCCACATCCCGGTCAACCTATTCCGGCAGGACATCTGAGCAATATGCCCTCTGGAGCTCCCCTCTCTCCTCCATTTTGCTGGAATGGAAGCCCAATTTCCCCCGTCGTTGCTGCTCAGCTTTATCATCAACAGAGTGTACAACAACAACAACAGCATCTCGCATCAGCCATTTACAGGTAAATAGCCGTCCCACGTTACCCCGAAACTTGTACCTGCACTTGCACAGCACCGCTTTATGCTACATTGTCTTCTAGTGAAAGACTGTTGCATGCTTGCATCTGCATGTCTCTTGAAACCATTTTTGCATTTTAATTAATAACAATATTTCCTTATTATCCTAATTTCAGGTATGCAGCCTCTCAGTATTACATGGCAAATGGCACTAATCCTCCCCCACCTGGCGCTTCCCCCGTTACAGGGCCTGCAGGCTCTCTCCCATCAGGTGCAAATCCCGCTGTAATGGGAAAACCATTGGGTCTGCCAATTACTGGCGCTCCTCAAAACATGTCATCCTTCTCAGTCGAGCGCCTCTTATCAAAACCCCCATCACTTCATCCCAGTCTTCAGCACCTTTATCATCTCCAACAGCAGTCATTAATGCAAGCTGCTTCAGCCTCATCATCGTCACCCTCTTCAGCCGCCGCCGCTGCGGCTGCCGCTAATCACTTAAGTCATCTGAGTCATCTTACAAATTTGTGTGGTTCCGCTGGTGGTGCTGGACCCGCTAACAATATTCCTGGTTGTGGTGGCAGCCCTTCTATACCAAATAACCCTACCACTCTCATCCCCGGAGGACCTGGATCCACTTCTCCAGCCTCTTCTGTTCTTGGTCTCACCAGTCAAAGTCATCCCAGCCCCACCAGTAGTGTCTCTGGTAGATCTTCATCAACCACCAGTCCTTGTCCAATTATAAATTCTCCAGGTAATTCTTCATCATCAACTTCATCAGCATCACTCTTGCGCCCTCCAAACGGTAGTATTATCATTAACAGTAACCGTTGTAGTCCTAGTGCTAACATTAACAATGGTAGTAGCAACCTCCTTCTGGCAAACAACATAAGGGGTAATTTAGTCAATTCAGCTGCAGCCGCTGCCGCCATGACCCACGCCCGTTCCTTTGATCCTTACACTAAACTCCACTCTAGTAGTCACAGTAGTAGCCATCATAATAATATCGACTCAGACTAAAAAAGCGAGCGGTATATAACAATACAAGTTAAGCGACAACGAGCACTCTCTCACTCTTGTCAATCTTCAACTGGGTACGATGAAATCAACAGAACTAGTTTCTCAGCTTTTCCTAAACTGTCATTATCATAAATAATAATCATGTCTCTAATATTACAATATATACTACTTTATTGGATTGGAAATGAACACTTTACGTACGTATGTCGAGGTTTGTAATAATGTGTAACAAAAACTTGTGATTTGTATCATTTCATCATCCTCAAAAAAAGCCATCGACTACTACATATGAAAGCCAGAAGGGCTATGTGCTACTGCTACTTACTAAATACTACTTTTAGCTGAAATGGTAGCGATAAGGATATTACTAGTAACGTAGCAGTGGTAGTCGTATATTAGTGGTATTATATCTAGCTAGATAGTCCTATCTCTGGTATTTATGTATAGCGTGTATAAAAGATAAGTCGCATGAAGTTGTGTGGGGCATATCGATTCTATCGCTGTCGTCGCATTCTCCCTGTCGTTATCAAATATACAATGTGTAAGAACAAAAGCGGATCCCATTTTCACTTGAAATTCTAATCGAGCAAAGAAAATCAATTTTTCAAGCTCTTGAAAAACGAGTCAAAATGGATTTGAAAATAACGTTTTTTTCCTGTGCGGTTGTTATACTTCTTACAATATATATATATCGATACTTATATACCAACGATAACCGAAATAGCGTAGTGTTTAAGGTACAATGCATTTAATCTTAATGCAGAGGAACGACGGAACGACTCGTCGGAAAAGAACATAATGGTGTATGTAAGGTAATAATGTATGTACAAATTGAATGTAATCAAGCAGAAATTTATGTAGTTTTTCTTTCTGGTAATTCCTCGTGTGAATTTATTAGATGCACAGCTGCAAAATATTTTTATCAGTGATATATCCCTGTTATATTTATTATTATTGCTAAATATTTATGAGAATTAAATACATTAGTATACAAAAACGAAAAAAAACCCATTGAGTGTGTTTGTGTATTATTTCATTTAGCATATGCCCACTAGAATGCCTTTTATCATATATAATATACCTTGGGACCATCAACAACATGTACAGTCACTTCACTCGCGATGGCATAAAAATTTTGAGTGACATGCTGATTGGTATCAGCGGAGAGAATAAAAATCACTAGAATTGATCGTCATCCATCCAGCCAGATAGATGAGATACGTCACGGTAATAAATTTCTTGTCAGTAATTCGATTGAATTTGGATATCGAGCGAGGTACACATTTTATTTGACCAAACCAGCAATAAAAGAAATTAACTGTGATTATACTTCTCTTGTCACTCTCCCAGAAAAAAAATCATAACAGCGTCGGACGAGAGACGTAAAGAATATAATGCATTTTTTTACGTGGTTGTTGACAAAGTTTTTAGATTTTGTGTACATGTGTGTAAAATATATACAACCAGCGCAATGAACGACTAAATTTTTTGTTGTATCTGTAGAACGGGAAGGCTATACAGATTACATTTTGAATGTCGAACTTTGTACTTTTATGTGAGCACCTAAGCATGCATCTGTCGAAAAACGAGCTGCTTTACAAGAGGCAAGATAAGCCAGAAGACAAGGTGAGGTTTATAGAGAAAATGTGTACGAATACGCCAATCGTCACAGTATGTTTCGTGCTTGTTTATTATTACATGTTTTCACAGTAAATCTACAAATTTCATTGTTGAAACGTTAGCCACATAAAAAAATCTATAGGCAATAACAATCGTCCATTCTACAACTGATGCAAACATACACATCATTATCATACCTACGTATATATTTATTGCAAACGTCCATCTTTTTGCCAAGCCCATTCATGCATAGTAAATGTGTAATTGGTTTTCATAAGTAATTTCACAAAGAATGTAAGAAATTTTGATTTGAGAGTTTCAATATTGAAAAGGCGCAGCAAACATAACAGCAGCAGCAGCAGCCAGCAAGCCCATAGGTGTTCGTCGTCATCCCCATCAAAATACCGTACATAGTGTAGTCGTATCAATATCATCATCACTTCACACATCACAAAAATCACAAAAGTGCACAGCAGCATGCGCATCGTCAATTCACAACTTGTAGAAATATTTTCCAAAGAATCTCATCAGACCAGTTTGATTTTTTATGTTCATCTCTGAAGGATTATTATTCCGTGCCTATATGTATACAATACACCATGTCAAAAATATTGTTATCACATGGTGTGTGAAAACATTTTATTTTATGATTTTTCGAAGATGTGTGATTGCGTTGAAGATGAAGATGACGAAGGTTTTGTAAGAGAGGATGGCATGTACACCCGAAAACAAAATTGAAGCAAAAAGCAATTATTTTTTTGAACGCCATCATGTGAGTATTTATTTTGCATGTGTATATACACCAACCGAATATTGATTCCAATGAATTTTTTAAAAGAAATTTTTACATCAAATCATTTTCAAGTCGAGTCATTATCAAAACGATGTGCAAAATCTTTGAAAAACAAGTCTGAAAACAGGAGATTTCAACTGTCTACTTATTTCTCTCTCTCTCTCTCTCTCGCATGCAGACATGCCCGTTTCTTACTCATGTTTGCTTTTATCCGTTTCAAAGGATCATACAAGAACGTCTAAATATTGTTGGCTGCGTAATTTTGTTGTAGGTAAACTTGATGATAGCTATGTCATGTGTCCCATTAGTTCAATCTCAACTGCTTCATGATTACCAGTAATACATGATGCATATGCAGTCCCAATATAATCTTGTCAACCCACACGACATGTCTATTTTTTCTGCAAGCATTTAAGTTTGGTGACTAGCGTCCTTCAGTAATCGTGATCCTCCTTTTCTGATGCCAGGCAGGTTGGGGTAACAAAAATCTTTCGCATAATCTGCGTAAACAGAAAAAAGAGTGACAGATGAGAAGTTCTTAACACAAAATTGCAAGTATTTTTTACGTTCAATGATAATAATGCAATAAATAGAGTGCTTTTAGCTGACTAATTATAGCTGTAGCCTTAAAAGCAGTAAACAACTTTGTTAACAGAATTAAATAAGAGATAAATATGTGAATTAATTAACGCCCGTTGCCCTATTTTAGTCCGTTTTTATTGTTAAAATCTATCTACCTACAAAGAACGGAAAAATTAGTGACATTGACACTAATTGAATGCTTTCAAATTTAAAAATTCGTGCATTTTTTATAATAAGGTGAGGAAACATGAAATATTTAAATTGTTTTAAAATGCACAACGGAGAGATAAGAGGTTATAATGGCTGATAATCATGATCATGGCATCGTATTAGTTACACATCATTGTCAATTTTAAGCATTTTAAAAATAATCTTTTTGTTTTCATCGGATTTCCTTTTCTTGGTAGGTACTGTGCAAGAATTTCACTTGCAACGATTATTACTTCATATTACTGCAAATATTTACTAATTAGCGTATGAAAAGTGCTCAGATGCCAGATATAACAATAGTGCTTGCTACGTAAAACACGGTTGTTCTTGTACAAGAAAACTTGTTAGATTAAATTTAAAATTTCACAAAATGTGTTCACAGGATTATGCAGTTGCATCTGTAATGATATCACTGCTATAAGTATATGTCCTTACCTTTACGTGAACATTTATGAATATAAAAAATAAAGTAGAAATAATGTGAGTATCATAACTCAATTGGATTACTCTTTGACTTGTTTATACGATTCTAATTCTCTCATCGTGACGTGTCCACAAAAATATTTTAGGAACCTTAGAGGCATAAGTATTTGTAAATCCACAAGCCTCCTCGATAAGTACATACATTTTGAATGCACATTTTCATAAAATACTTCATAATACATCCCATGAACATGTTCAAGCTGACAACAGTGACAAGTCAAAGATACATTTTTTGATGTCCTTTTGATGATGCTGAGATATAATCCTTTAAAAAGCTGTAATTGGGTCGTAACTTACCTTAGATATACCTTCGTGTACAGAGAATGGAGCAGAATGCTTTTCTGTCAAAGGGAGAGACGTGTTGGTTTCCCTTTTAAGGCTATATTGCCGTCGTATAAATTTCATTATGTTAAAGAAACAAAAGAACAAATTATGTGTGTTTTCGATGTTGTGTTATTTGCTTAACAAAAAGAACGTCACACACAAGGAATGGCTACACAGGTGAGGTGTAGCTCGCTATTGGCATACAATTTTAGCTAATCATTGTAACAGCAGCAATCACGTTGAAAAGAATTCATACAGTCCTACATGCATTCCTATCAAATAAGCTCATGTAAAAATCATACTGACTTTCCAATTTATTTTAACCCTGTCTTGTCTAAACGGCGGTGTATTGAAGAATCATCATATATTTTACTGTACTCTTTTCTACTTCATACACAGATTTTTGTGAGTTACGAGTAAGGAGTAACCCCGTGAAAAATGTCATCGTCCGCTTGATTGAATCCTTTGAAAGGATCATATCGCATATGACTACCCACAAATTATTAACGACACAACAGAGGCCAGGATAATATTGTAACGAAGTGCTCTTTTCACTTTTACTACTTGATTTTAAAGAGGATAAGTATAAAGCGAATACATCACTGACAAATACTTTAATTCCGAATCTTTGGAAAAAAGTACAAGTTTTCTCAGAAAAGATATGCTGACAACGGATTGTGTGGACTGCAGAGTATTTACTTGAGGTATTGTGTTTGTTTCTTTAATGATGGTAGAAAGAAGGAAAGCTAATTAGTCGGGCCACTTCCACCTGGGCGAAGAAAAGTATTCTGCATTGTTGACTCAATAACGTCCACATCCCCAGATTTAATATGCTCAAAGGTATAACATCTACTTGCATTTACACGTTCACTTATATTGTCAGAATAAAAATAGTTGAATTATTTTATTTTGTTGGGCAGAGAAAAGGTGGGGACAACCAGTGGAAAGCACACACCGTACCGTTCAGAGTAACTTGATAAAGAGAATTATAATAATCAAGTTCATTTGTTGAATTCCCAACCCTTGAATGAGTTCCAATATTACTCGCGCGTTCATCCCAACAGATGAGCTTAGAGCATTGCTTGTTTTTTTCTCTCTTGTGACAGGTGAAGAAATGGGCTGAAATGAAACCAGAGTGAGTGAAGGCAGTGCGACAGTAAAAATGATTCTTTTTTTTCTCAATCTCTCTTTGTTTCTTGTTATTTTCTTGTCCATGTGTGTGTGTGTACTCTATACTGGGTAGCAATAATGAATGCCATCGAGCCTTTTAGGAATAGAAGGATGATCCATGTCATACGTCAAAATTTTGAGAGGAGTAGAGTAGTGTCGTTAGTTAGTAAAGACTTGACGCTGTCATTGTCTCTTTCCTCGTGTGTCTTTAAATGCTTACATGACTCTGTTCATTTTGGAGCAACTTTTTATTTTAAACTTTCCGTACATCACACTTCTGATAGATAACGTGCAGGAAGGCGAAGGTGTGTGTGTACAGTGCATGTGTGAGTTTATGAAATCTATAGATATGTGACATCCAAGAATAGGTAGACAGTGTATTATTATTTTAAATATTTTGTAGCCATGTTGTCCCATGAAATTCATAATATTATAAAGTGTTTACCATATCATAAACTAGCTCCTTTAAAACATCCTGTCTGTGTGTGGCTGACTGACTGTGAGTTAGAACCTACAAGACAGTCAAGTTTTCCTTCTCGTAACTCTAAATTACCTCAACTGTACAAGTACTTACGGTCTTTTTGATATCACGCATCACACTTGAGATTCCGTGATTGTTACAGAAAAATAAGCGATTAATAGCAATAATAATGGTAGAAAGGAAAAACGAAGCCCGTTCGTCAACATTATTACTGAATTAGTGTCGAGTCGTGTGTATATGTGCAGGTTGGTAACATCCGCAGCAAATGGTAAAAACGGAAATTTTTCCCACAAAGTGCCCACCTCCTCATAATGATCATTTATTATTAGTAGACAAAGAGAGCAAAGTTAGCCAGCGAAGCAAGTAACTTTTTTCCTTTTTTTTTCAGTGTAATTATGTTGTTGTCAGATTTCTAAGCATGTTCAAGGAGACAAGGGCACTTAACTAGCGATGCAGGAGGTGGCTTTTGTTTAAGTGAGCTTAGACCAGTCCCAGTCAATCATTTCTCAACTTCTCCCTGAGTATGTGTGTACAGACTCCAATTATATAGTGTATATACACTCTATATACTATATATGATTCAGGTAACCTGCCCAATATATCACACGTTGTGAGGCCATTATTAGTCTACTCCACCCACTCCTCTTGTTTCATTGTAAAAATCACAGGCTACTTCGCCTTGTACTCATAATAAGATCATACTTTGTGTGTACGTACGTACATACACTCACAAAAAGCAGTAGTTAGAACTAAAAAGATTTTCGTCTACTGTACGACATGGTAGGTCCTTTTTACGTTGAAGAAGGTCGGATGGAGACCGTGAAAAATGAAAGGTGTCAATATGCTGAGCTCATCAGTTACCTGTCGAGAAAAACAAACAACCAAACAATGAGTGTACAAGCCTGTGAATGAGCATTCCCAGTAGGATATTATGCCGCATTACACGGTTTACTTATTTTCTTAGTCTAATTAACACCTTTTTATCCATTTAGTGTATGTTTGCTTAAGTTATAGGAATCGGTCTATACGACGACTATGTTGCCACCACAAGTTTATTTATGCTTCCAGCTGCATTACGTGTCGCCATTTTTCTTTCTCATGGTTTTGGGGATTCTCCTTCGTAAATGTTCGCGGATGTGCATACAATAATCCTTGTCCCGTCGAATTCCCCCATGAAAAAATAAAAAAGGTTAAAACATACTTGACGTAAGAACTAATTCTTCTTTCTAATGTAGGTTTCCTTAACCAAAATGCATACTTAACCTTCTGATAGCCTTGGTCACCTACACCCCTTTAATAATATTTGACTTTTTCAGGTCTGGTAATTCTTATGTGTATTGTAAAAATGGGGCTAGTTGTTACGACTCATGAGAACAACAATAATTATCACAGATTTTTTAGTCTAGTCTGTTGGGAATCTGGAAAATAGAGGGTACAAGGGTTTGAAGCTTTGACTCTTCCTTACTATAAGCTCCTGTGGGAACTGGTAAAATCGTGACGAAATTCCTACTTTCTATCAAAACATACGTACCTAAATTAATCCCGTCTGTCTCTCTGACAAAACAAGGCCCAATGAAACAAAATCCGTATGAATTCGCTGATCATCTCATTAAAAATCACGATCTATAACGCGTTCCACAATTATTATTATTTTAAAAATAGCACACCGCTGATTTTATACATCTGCATTGTACGAATGCGTAACTTATCATCTTGAAAACGCTCAGTTCAATGATGTAATTATTACATAAAAAATCACCGTACTCTCCTAAAAATCAAACATTATGTAAGTATGATGTACATTTTTGTATATTTTGGATTCAAATTCAGTTCTTATTTTTCTCCTGCAACGTATTTGAAGGGCCATGTTCACGCATACAAAAATACCCCATGTATCTGATTCATAAGGGCTGCTGCGGCTGCTGGCTACTGCTGTTTGCTGAACAGCATGAGTCCAGTTATAAAAACTAACGAGTCTTTTTAGCATCGTTTCCTTTTGATAATAATAATCACGATAATACGACGCACAAAAGCAATGAATACACTCCGTATGTGTGACTGTGTGACGACGACGATGACACAACACTCATTCATTTACTTTTTTTTGCTTTTACAAAGTTAACTACACATTACACAAAAGTAGAGTATTGAATTCCAACCACAAATCATGTGATTCCTGACAGTGCCCGTACGTTTTTTAAGTTCCCTTGTTATCTGCTTATTATTATAAATGAAAACAGAGTCAATGATGTTATGTGTTTTTCTATAGTTTGTGTGTTTTTTCTCTCTCTCTCCTTTTCTGCAGGATGAAAAGACCCATCCACGCATGAAACAAAAAAATGTATTTTGTGGCACGATTATGAATGTGATTTTGGTAAAGTTCCATGTGCCTCAGCCCCGGACATTGGGCATGTTGCACTGTTACTGAACATCTCCCGCATAAATAAATAAATAAAAATAATAACGTGTCCAACTGCGTATATAGTTATAGCGGTATAAACATTATATTTGTCTATTTTTCTTGGTGAATATAACAGTGTAAATGAAGAGCTTGGGGTAACTGCAACTAAAATAATAATAATAATAATACATGCACACACGATATTATTTTCTTTTCACGCCAAGAAGCGTATGCTTTTAAAAAAAGCATTTTGTTATGAATAAGCTGGTATACACACTGCATTGAAAAAGAGCATGATGCACGTATGCATGAGAAGTCATCATAATGATGTCAATCTGATTGTGTGACAATGATGCGATGTGCAGCCTGTAAAAAAGAGAGGATTACGTTGGACTTGGTATCACATCCAAATTAAGAGGCGACAAGATCCGTAAATTCCGTTTTTGTTGTTGTGCTGCTTGTTTATGTAAATGGTTGAACGACGACGGAGTGTATATTTTGGTGGTACACACACACAGGGCGTTATAAATATATATATATATATATATATTCCTTGTCGAAATGTCAGGATGGGGGATGGTGTATATGCCTAAGAAAACACAGCTTAAATGATCGATTTGAAATAAAAACAGCACGAAAACTGGGTACGTACACCCTTTTATTTTAATATTATTTATTTATGAAGTACATAACACCCTTGAAACCATCTTGTCATTTGTTCATAGATAGCCGATGGCATCATCATCATTATTGCGCAGTTCATCGTGTGTTGGTTAAATGAACCTTCTCACTTCACTGGTTCCAGTCAACACCGAGTCTCCAGTCCGGCGTTTTGCTTATCATCGTGATCATCATCGTCATTATTATTATCATTACAAGTACCCCCTTTTATTCTCACCATTATTATTATTGTACTGGTAACATGCTTCGTATTTTTCTTGTCATCTCCACAGGGTAAACACGCACAAATTCGGATCATCCTACTCATCTGCTCACTTTCTGGGGACACGTTGTCGTAAACGGTTACAAGCAAGCGACACGTATGAATTCAATATTTTTTCCGTATAATGATGTTATGATACGTTTTTCGTAGGAAACAAGAAAGGACAAACCCCAAAAATATCCTGGATTCTGCATATTTCCTGATTTTTTGGAGGGATACAGACAGGGTAAATTGGAGCGGGTACAAAATGGTGACTACAGTGGAATATTTTTTGGTTATGCAATATCAATAACAACAACAGAGTTGTTTGTATTCTCCCATATTCCAGAAAGCAAGGGAGGAATAAGCTTTTCGGGACGGATTAGTTAAAGCTCCGGTCCAACTCGTGTACTCATTTTTATAGCGGTCGTGTAATCATTAGCATTCTGAATTTTGTCAGTGTACTTGTAACTTAATTTGTGGCTTTGAGCACGACTTTCAAGCTGGTTGAGTTATGAAGATGATTAGGGATGAAAATGCTTCTCTCTTGTTTGGAATTTTAGTACAATAACTGTAAAATAGCTAACAGCAATGCTGAAAAGAAAAATAGGTACTTAATTAATTGTTCGCCGCCCCGTCACAATACAGACAAGATTAATTATTGGACAAGCATTATCAATCTTTATTCTGTACACAACCTTTATACTCCCATTGGCGTTGCTTCCAGTGAGTTCTTGTTTGAAATGGCAAACTGTTTGCCGAAGAACATTAATTACATTTACTTCTTGAGAATGCTGAGAGTGGATGTTGATGAGCCAGAATGACTTCTGAACTACTTTTGCATTTTTACGTAGGTACTTGTTGTCTGTTGTACACAATTAAGCTGTGCACGACGACAAACAACAATAATCATATGCCTCAAGATTGGAGATAGTTCCCACGAGTCACATACAATCCCAGTCGCGTAGTCGTCAGCAGGAGGGCTTCAGTTTGCCCTAGCACAGGAGGGAACCCTTTTTTCACGACAGTTTTCTCTTGTTTAATTCCATACAGTACTTTGCATCATCACCAGGCAGTCATCATCGTCGTCATCAGCAGCAAGAGCAACAACAGCAGCCGTAATAATTCAAAGTTCACGAAAAACGAGACCAGCAGTAGCACAAGTTATCTATTGTGTGGCATATGCATTTGATTTTTTGCTCATAATAATTGCTTTTGTGTTTAGTCTTAGTGCTCTTGCTGTTTCGACATGTATTTCGCATTGATTCTTTTCCACAACATCAAGGCTTGAACCTTGTTCTCCTTTACGCGGATACCCAGATGCCTTGCCGTGAGGATGTCTCACAGTTTAACCTTAGTCGATTGCAATTCCTTCGTCGTGTACAATATTGTACACAAACAGGGGCTCCCGGCTGGTCGTTTTTTGAAGAATACCTGGGATCCAGTACTTTTTTTTACTAAAAAGCTTGCATTATCCCATGACGTTTTAAATAATATTTTTGCAGTTTAGACAGCTACAATGTACACATAAAGATCATTACTACCCAAATACATAAATACTTACCCCAAAAAGTCATGTCTTTTTTGGGTTGTTTAGTGTTGATGTTGTGTGTTGCCTTTTTCCTGAGAAAGTCAATTTTGTTACCCCAAACAAAGTTATGGGTTTTCTGTCAAAGTTTGCCCAAAAAACTTCCTTTGTATTTCGTTGGTGTGCTACAGCTATACGCGACGCGGTTATACACCAACTAAACTTTGTTGGGAGCGTTTACGAGACAGAGATAATATAATAAGGCTGTTTGTTGACGATCAGAGAAAAAAGTTAAACTGACCCTTGAGACTCCCCCCTACAGGGACACCCAGCAGAAAAAAGGTGGACGCTTGTAATAATGATAATAGTAGCTTCAATGATATTGGCACTTTTTCCCTTTTCTGCTGAATTCAGCTTTTCAAGCTTTGTACGTCCACAGTGAAAAAGAAGAGCACGCAGGGAGGAAACAGAGTCATCATCACTTTTTTCAAGATTCTCACTGAAAAAGAGAGTACGCTGCTGCTCCTGCTCCTTGCTGTGAATTGTGAAAAGGAAAAGAAGAGAGAGAGGGAGAGAGAGAGATGAGATGTCTCAATAATAACAGTACATCCGTAAGTATCATGGTGTTGTCCCTACTCACGGAACTGTGCACTAGCATCCCACAGATCTTTTCATTTATTTATCTATTTGTTTCCTCTATTTTTGCCAAAAAACGTCTTTAGAAATAACAATTATGTGTGCTCTCTGTCTCCGCTGCCGGGAGAAGGTTACTTCGTCGGGTGCTGCTGCTGCTGCTGCTGAGAGAGCAAGTGAGACATCTGCATTAAAAGGGACTTTTTCTTTTTCCGTGATTGTTCTCAGTTCTGACAATGCATGATAATTGTACACACTGCAACCACGCCATGCCTACTATTGTGTCAGGTTCGCATTAGGAGGCAAATCTCTATTTTTCATTGGAAAACCTCCCCTTCCTGTTGATTTCCTTGATGGTAGTCAAACAGTCAATAAGTCAGCAGATTAACTTACTACTAATGATCACGTTGTACTTGTGAAGAGCGTATTTGTTCAAACTTTTAAGCAACGATGCATTGTCTGAAAAATAAAACAGGAGCAACTTTGCTGTGCTGCAAATGTCCCAACAACTCAGCAATTTGTGTTTATCCTTCCTTCATCCCTGCAAAAAGCTTACCTTAAGCACCATATCCAGGACAGCGAAAGCTGCGGCACATTAAACTTCTATAGAAAATCTGGATGTGCGTTTTCTATTAAAATCTCTTACATCGTCATTTTCCTCTGTTTCATACGAAAGGTATGCTGCATTGCATGTGTGTGTGTGTATGTGTGTTTACGTGTCAGTTAAGCATCCATTGGCATGATGATGCATAGCTTAAACGGTTTTCTTGGGATGACACGTTGCTTATTGATGGAAAATGGACAAAAGTCAAAAGTTACCAAAATGTCGGTTGGTAAATGTATGGTTCCTCCGTTGTTGTCGGCACTTTTAGTAAGACATACGCTGATAGTTCTCAGTAACTTCTGTCGGCTTATTCGTTTAAGATCGTCATCATCATCGTCCGCATGCTACGTACGTACATAATAGGTTGATGTGCATGTTCTCGCTAGCTGGCTGCTGGTCGAGCAATGTAATGCCAGAGTCAGAAGTCAAATGTATAGATATTTAATGCGAATGAAGATGTAACAAAATGGGAGAGCAGCGGATGGATGGATTGAACTAAAACTTTTTTTTCTCTCTCTCTCTCTCTCGCTCTTGGTTACTCCTGTTTGGTGCCTAACCTGCCATTCATCTTTCTGCTGATCCTCTTTGACTTTTTCGTTTGCTGGTGTGCGTGTGATTGTAATAATAAGTTATTATGGTCTTGTCATTCTTTTTTTGGTAGCTATTTCCTAACAAACATCTTACTTTAAGGTGACTTTCTTTCAAAATCTTTGAAGTCACGGAAAAAAGACCGGCAAAATGCAAAGAGGAAATACATACACACAGTTGCAGGTCTCAGAACTGTTTACTTCCATTATGAGTTTGTGTATAAGTATAAATATAAATAAAGAATTATATAGTCTTCCTTTTGCATCTCTTCGCCGTAAACTACTGCCTTTGTGTTATTTGACTTTGTTTGTGTTGGCGATGATGACACCAACGCAAAAGTTAACTCCCATTCCATGAGAGGTCCATATTTGTTGTAGGATTCGCTCATGCCGTGATAAAGAAATGTGCCGGCAGTAGTGTAGTGATAATCGACATTTTACAAGAACAACACAAGGAATTCTCACGTCTTCCCTCTTCCTTCTTATCCTTAAATATTATTTTGTGCGTGCATGCCTATTAAGAGCGTGAATGGGGACTCTGGTGATTGTAACTCTCTGTATGGCTAACTACAGCCATAGCATGCTACTGGTGGGTAACAAAAGGAGCGTGATCTCTTTTGAACAACACAAAAATATTTTAGAAGTCAACCTGATTCTGATTCATGGACCGTGGACAATTCCGAACAACGAATGGAAAATGGCTTTTAGAGGATATCGTCATTATGATGATGTTGGTATGATGGCTATATCCGCAAAGAGAAAGACGTGTCAGGGCTCAAAAGTCTTTTCCATAATAAGAGCATAATCGTTTGATAAACGCGCTACTAAACATGAATAGAAAATGTTCATTTCACCAAAAAGCTAAAAGGAACAAACTCCGTTTTAATGTTGCATTCTCGGGGCTATGTGTACCACTAGTAATATATACCACTAGCGTTCCAAACGGAGATATACAAACCAAAATTAAGGTTACCAACCAGAAGAATTGGTTTAGTTTTTTGTCGTGTTTGGTTGTTGGATTACAACCTGAGAAATAAGCAAAGTTATATCAAATGTATATTCCCTTTTAGAGGAGAAGAGAGTTCCGTATGATCAGTTGCATTGCAAGGGTGAGGTGATCACGATAAAATACATTACAGATACGTGAATCTCATTCCAGTATACGGTTCAAGAAATAATATAAAAACGGAATAAAGAGATCACTTTTAAATCCCACGTTACATTTTCAATTTTGCCTTATTTTATTTCTAAAAGATCTACTTATTACATATTATTACCTTGTTTTGTGTAGTATTCCTTGTGCCCTTTTAAGAAGGAAATCTACCGACGAATTGTGACTGACTTCCATACCACATAAGCTTACAGCGAGCTGAATGTTAACATTACGTCTATTAAAGCTTGACTCGACAGCCGGCTGTTGTGCTGCTTCAGCCAAAAAAGAGCATCTTTTCTTTAGATTATTCTTTCTCCTCTGTATAACAGGCAGGCAGGGTCGCTCGGTTAGTCGGTCAAATGAAACGGTTGAATGAAAGGATAAAATAAATGGATCAACGGCAGCAGAGAAGAAAGAAAGAAACAGAGTGAGCTGCTTATTTGGCTTATTGACTTCTAACGAAATAAAGATGTTTAACAGGAGAAAAGAAGGAGAGAGAGAGATAAATAGGTATATAGTTATGTATAAAGTAAGAAGGAAGAATGATGGTAATGATGATAATGATGACGGTATACAAGGAAATTTTCGGCTTACCATAATGATAATGTGCGGATATAAAAATGTTGACATTAAACGCAAAATGAACGTAAGGCGAGTGTGAAGAGGGAACATGACTGTTTTAACAAAACGTGATTTGTTCAGTTCAAATGGCCTGCTTGCTCATCTGCTCATATTCACATTTGTATACAAATAAATCCCTTTGTACGACGACTTGTCTGAAAGCATCTAATCTCTGACGGAACAAAAACGCGCAACCCTTTACCTTCCATCAGCTTTTCGATACATCTTCATTTTCTCCATGAAGATTCACTTGGCACTCTCTGGTTCTTTTATTACAGCCGTACTGCTGCTCCATGCACAGCTTCTTCCTCGCATAATTTTCCAGCTACCCCTTTCATCTCGAGTGTATAAAAATCTCCCTCTTCTCTCACTCGCTCTGTTTCTCTTGTGGTATCCTTTGGTATGCATTCCGCGGCGGCATTTCTGCTTCCCTTCCATCACTCAACTGAAATCATCGGCACTTATTGACTTCTCAATTGCCTCAAACGAGCTGTGAATTTGGTGTTAAATACTACTCATAACTATTTATCTTTTTCTTGTTTTGTGGTCTTAAAACGAATTCATCATCATTACCACCATCTTCTTGTTTCTTTCAAGTCTCCCTTTTCCCTATGTTTCAGCTCTGCCACATATTCTCCACATATTAATAAGTGCATCTGCACTTATACGCATTCGGCACGGTACACTTTACCAAAAAGTGTCAACATTTTAACCCCATTCTCCTTGTGTAACAAAACAAAGATGTGAGGCCGGAAAAAGTGCAAGAAGAGAGCTCAAATGAACCGACATGATTTGAATAATAAATCGCGTGTTTGTGGTTCACTGAAAATGTTACAAAATAGGTACTGTACGACAGAGAGGCGTATTACAGCTTTGTAGTTTCCTTTCCCACTACATCTTTCTTCCCACTAAAACACAACAAACTGTCAGCATCGACGTTAAAATAGGCAAAGAAAGAAGCCTGTGAAGAGACAAAAATGAGTAAATAATATAAATAATATGCGAGTTGGTATTATTTGTACCAAACCGAACTACACAAATGTATGCTAGAAGCCACCACACCGTGACTTTAAAACCTCCAAAAATGATGCCGCCGCTGGTGCTGCTGGTGGTGATCAATCATCAAGTTTGTAGAGCGGTTTTTGGATGAGCCACAAAAGAAATTAAGATATAAGTATCTGCTAAGCCACCGCGGCTGTTGCCCTTTGCACAAACAAAACCATTTTTAAAACACTCAAACCACAGAGTGAAATATCATAGTTTTACTCACAAAAATGATCCATCGTACAGAGGAGGAAGTAATACCTTCGATTCATCATCATTTATTTCCAATTACACAAGGTCAAACTATCACTTTCAAAGTCAAGCAACCAAAGTCTAGTTACTTTCACAAAATGTAAATGTTTGCTTTTTCGCTGTACAACATTTTGTTAAATTGACAGTTTGGGGAACATTTTAAACATTCAAAGTTCACTTCAGCATAACTGTTTGAAAATATTTCACTTCTTTTTGTCTCACAATATTATTTTTAATTCGGGAGTATTGCATATCACCTACAAAATGTGCAGCTAGCGATCTATTGCATGGGACGAAGATGAAAAAACTACATAAGTAATGTAATGTGCATTATTGGGGCACTAAGAATATGTACAACGCACTTGAAGACATCATGACTGTAAGAGGAATTTTGCTTTAAAAAGTTTACTTCGGGAACTTCTATACATGAGCTCAAATTGTAAATGACAGCTACATATAGTATTCTAGCACGTTAGTATGAATTAGCAGAACTTTTTGCATTGACTGAATTATTTAAGGACATCCGAAGATACTGTTTGCTCTAATCATGCAAGCTTATCCAGTTCACAATTTATCATTGCTAAGATTTCCCTAAAAATATTCAGCAATTCTTTTCGCAATTGACGACAACGAAAATTTAGACAGTTTTATATTTTTGCTCTTTAGTCAACAGTAATATATAGACAGAAAGGTGAACAGTGAAATAAATACCCACTCATATAAAGTCTTTTGTAGGAATCTTTTGGCCCACAAAATGCTTGCACATTTTAAAAACAGCATACACAGCAAAGCAATGTCTCCCTGTTGAGTTGACGCCTTGTACCAGTAGTGTGCAACCTTCGAATTTCCATCTGATTCTGATTATATAATTCTTACACGTTTAATTTGTGTATTGAAGTTCAGCACATCTGGGATTATCTTGCATTTTATTGTGTCGGTCTATCATTCCTACCCAGAATACTCGTTACGACAATAAAAATCATACTCTACTTGTGCCAGCAGCGCCAGCAAAGCTATATAGCCAAGCCAAGCCGTGTACGTTATCATCATCACCGTGGTCGTCATCCAAGCTTCAGCTCGAAATAAAAATGCAAGGTGTTACTAGCTCTGTCGGATAGCGCTAATCAAATGCATATATGAACATTACTTAAACTGGCATGTAGTGAAATTCAAATAACTTTTGCTTACCCGCACAGCTGGTGTTTGTTTGTGTGTTATGTCCAAGCGTGTTTGAGTGAAGGCGGTAGCCTTTTGAACATTTTTTTCTCATTACCTTCCCAATCATGATCAAGATGAATGATGATCTTCTGATGTACAAGATATTGTAATAAAATAATGGTAATAATATGCAAAAAAATATTTTTATTAACAGAATCTTTGTGAGGGTTGCATTGTTGGTTATACAAAGTCAAGGGATCGTTTTATATATGCACACAACGTTACATTTTATATAAATTGACTATGATGATGATTGTTCATTCACCGCTGCTGTCTGTGCTGTAACGCGCAACATACCTATTTTTCTGTCGGTGTGCTCAGGTGTGATAAATAATAAATGCACTATAAAACAAGAAGTTTACTCTGAAACTGGAATCGATTGATGCAAACGGTTAATAGTTTGCACACATCCCTTTACTGAAAGCGTTCACACAATGTGTAAAGCTCCGTTTATTTACCAACACATGGTGAATCTCACGTTCCCCCAATTCTAGATTCAGGCATCCACTTACCATCTCAAGAAACAATAAAAATAAACTAAAAAGTGATTTGATTAAACTTAAATACATAGCATTAACGTCACACATCACAATAGACGGGGAAATGCTGTGCTACAAACCAAGAGTTTGTTTGCCTTTATAAAGCTCAAGGAAGAATCAGTGCACTTTGCTGAAATGGTCTTGATCAGATACAAATTTGCCATTGTTTCCCTTACAGTAGTGCTGTGCTGCACGTACAGGGTAGACGTGATTTGACGTATCAAGGTTTCTAAGCCCAATTGTAATAAAAGATATATAGATTCAAGGGTAACGGAGGAATAATATAAATATGATTGTACATGAGAGAATGCTCACATTTTTTTATATTGTGATTATGATTCACTATTTATTTATAAATATTTCTACCGTGTTTTATACATGCTTTACAGGTCTAAAAAACGAAAAAAGGAGCCGGTTATTTACCGTCGTCGTATGTCGGTAAGCATCTATACACACAGTCCCAAAATAAGGTTAGAGGATGAAATCGTAATAATAATGAACCGTCATTTATTTCACATGGTTGATCAACCCATAATAACGCGGATATTTGTAAACCTACATCAACATCGCTTATTCACAGTCGTGGTTGGATTTTGGCTTTTATTCTTCCGTCAAACAAGAGCAGTTTTTTTTTGTTCCGCATTTAGTTTTATTTGATGTTTTATATAGAAGTAAATAGAAACGTACCTAGTGTATATCTATTGCTCAACAAAAAGGGAACAACATTGCGCTTGTCACATGGTACATAAAATAATGTCAAGTTGAAGTCAGCATCAAGGTATCGTTTTGTTGCATAAGGTACGACACAGGCAGCAATGGAAATGACAGCTTAGCCGATTTCATTTTAATTCAATTCATAACCTAGCCTTTCAAAATGTTTAGTGGCCCAAGCAAACCAAGCCGACAACAATGTAACAAAAATACACACACACTACACACATAATATTGCGTGCATCACCACAACCCCTCTTCAAAAAAGAACTTCTGCTGGTTGGTAGAGAAGGATTCGTTTCCTTCGTTGTCAGTTGTACGATGATGATGCGTAGATTTGCTATGACGTAAGCAAACTGGCTTCTATGTAGTAAAGGTATCTTGACTCGCGCTTGTTTTTTATTTCATGTTTCATGATAATCTGTTATATAAAGTATTTCGTTTAGCAAACTACACCTAGGTCGTAGTCGTACGGGTAAATAATCTTTATTAATGCGTCACATTTTTGCAAAGTCATATCTTAATCATATGGTTAAATACTTCCAAGAATTAAATAATAATAATAATAATAAAACTCTGTCTGCTCACTACTTGGAACACACAGCATATTTTACGATTAAGGTATCGCACTTGCCAATCAGAGAAGTAATCAGAGATTTTCTTTTCATGTTACATCTATCCCTAATTGTTATATTATGATTATGAATTAGATAAAAGTTTACCGATACCTGGTGGCATGAACACTGAAGGGAGCAAGGCAGATAATATGTAGTGTGTACATATTGCCAGATTGCCACAAAGGGAAATTCAATATAACTGCCATTCTTATAGCTTACTAAAAAATTTCGTACCTACCAGTAACATGTACCCTACCTTTATGCATCCCATACGAAGGTAGATACATTCAATTGAATAATAATAGTGTTTTTCAAAATACCTACACATCCATAGTAAATCAGCGTTAGGTAGAAAAACGGTATACGGTTAGAAAACGACGAGATAAGCACGTTTATTCAAGGCATTTCCCCCAAAGTTTCTTTTCCGTTTCATCTTTCATAAAGACACGCAAAAAAAGTCTGAGCCATTTTTATAGTTTGTTCAACAACACGGTTCCCTTTCATTGTGATTGTGTGTTTGCTGTACTTCACACGTATGAATTCATGAATAACAAAATAACAACAAATAGTAGATATATTCGGATAAATAAATAAATAAGCAATCATAATACTTTTATCTCCGCCGTAAATAAAGAGCACATTGGAAAAACATTTCAAACACACATACGTACACACACACATTGAGGTGTTTGTTCTCTCCGATCCTTTTTTCATCGTTTGTTCCCGTCAGGAACAATAGCACCCCTGATTTTGTGTATAGAGATGTCAACGATGGGTTTTGGAAAAGGGAGCGGGCAAGAGAGAAAAAAGGTGCGATGTGGTGATGATGAAGCTCTTGTTGGAGTTAAGCGTGTACCGGTGGGGACTGTGTGTGTGCGCATATGAAAGTTAGCTCTATTGCGTGTCAGAATAGGGGATTCTTTAAACTTTATACTGACAACACTGACGTTAAGTGAAATGTTACAGTCAACGACATAACAAATAGGGAAAGGTGTTTTTAAAATATAGAGAGTGTAACTAACAACTTTATCGGTTCTACGTACTTTTTACCCCTGCAATTTTGAGTTTCCCAAAATGAGCGTAGTATTGAAATCTCCTTTCATTTTCATTGTAATATCCGACTGCTGCTGAAACCAGTGACGTTGAAACCTTGTATTCATTAGCAATCATGCAGACATCGAAGTTACCTTTTGCTTAATTAGCCTTATACAACTTCCAGGTATCCTGGGAGGTATGTAGTTCCATATGTATCTTGGGAAATGGATGAGAAAGCAGAAGGAAATAGGATTATTTTACAATGGATTATTGAGGAAACTTC
>JAHZNE010004661.1:0-16835 GCA_027744055.1 Callyntrura sp. NNG-2020 | reverse complement strand
CGTATAATATTTTGAAATGGAATGGCATAATTTACTTCTTATATTAAAACCTAGTGAGATCCGGACGTACAATTGCAGACAACCAATGACCTAACCACAATTTAACGCAAGGTTGGTCGGTCAGTTGAACACAAAATGGAGACAAATTACCCCTTAAATTTTAAATGGAAAGCTAACAAAATGAGACTCCGTGCCATACAAACTGATTTATTTGGCATTTCAGCTTAGGTATATTGGCATTTTATCCAGAGAGAGATGTTTCGAATAATATGTGACCTAGTCATTTTATTAGGCATGACAGGCATTCAAGACTATAAGTTTTATTAGTAGGTGCGATAGCTCTTTAACGGGATTTTCAATTGTATGTTTGCCAATCAGATCGGCAGCTTAGGTCAATGGTTCGGACGAGTTCGTATGCAAGCGTGTTCTGACTTGACTGTTGACTGTCCTCGTGGAGTACAGCACGGGAGATATTGCTAGAGCTTACAAATTTGCTTACTGTGTGAAATGTTTGTTTCACAAATATGGAAAATATTTCCTCGTCCCAACCTAAATTTCAAATACAAGTTGTTTCGATTAGCGCTTCTTGAAAACGCCAGTACCATGATCAGTTTGTACATCCAATCCTTGTCTTATGGGCAGTAATAGTGTCCATCATAAATCAAAACAGAGTTTAGTTGAAAGGAATTATCATAACTAGCTCAATGTTTGGAGCTTCCAATCTCGAGTGTTGGAAAAAAGCTATTATGCCTGACACGTTCGGAGGGTGTTCATTTTAATTTACATGCCACTCAGAGATATATATATATAACATTCATCTCTCGGATGCTGGAAAAAGCAAATATTTTGACAAGTCAGAAACCCTAAGATTTAGCAAGAAGTCCACACGGTAGTAGGTCGCTCATTGACAACGCTGGCAAGTAGGATGTATACAGGGAGTACAGGAGCAGAGCACGGGTTTTCTCCATGCATATTTTGATACAAGCGCCAGGTGTTCAAAAATCTTCCTATTTTTTAGTCAACCGTGCGTTTTAATAGAATTCAAGCAAATAACAAACATTTAGTAGTAAGTCTGCAGGTAGTTACTTATTAAATATAAATATTGTGCTCAACTTCGTGCGTGTACTTTCTCGCAGTAGAATCGAACATAGATAATTATTTTCGAATGGAAAGAACAGAGAAAAGAAAGTAAAAATTTCCCCAGCTCTTCCTTTCGTCAATACCGCAGCTGGCTACTACAGCTCTATAGGTTGAATGTAACAATAATAGTTACGTGTTACGTATATATCGCAGATTTTTACGCATAACTATGCTGTGAGAACCTTATCAATAAAATGTATGCAGTCGTCCANAATAGTTACGTGTTACGTATATATCGCAGATTTTTACGCATAACTATGCTGTGAGAACCTTATCAATAAAATGTATGCAGTCGTCCATTGATAGAGAAAAAGGCGAAGAAACTTCACTCACAGTCAAACTTGACTTGTGTGTCTACCATATTATTTTTTGAGAGAAGCCAAAAAGCAGAACAAGCAGATTGTTTTGTACGAGTGTGTGTGTGTGTGTGTCGAGGGAGACTATGCTTTGCCACCTTCTTTAACCAAAAAGAATTTCACTAGGCTACTTACTTAGTAAGTAACTTGCTAATGCTTTTAAGTAAGTAGGTTGTGTTGATTTCATCTTCCTTTGGTCTCCTTGCCTGCCTACACGGAGGAAGAAGCCCAACACACACACACACACACGCCAGCCTGTTTGTGCTATATTGGAAGAAGACTACATGAAAGTAAAAAAGATTTAACCCATGATGACTACTGACTACTATAAGTGAGACGGTAACTGCTATTAACTCGGCAGCAGATAGCTCGCTTTTTTTCCACGAAAGTGAGGTTCTCTTGATTTTTTCTATGTATATTTTGTGTTTTGATGGTGTCGGCTGCTGCTGCTGGTGTGTTGTTTCCTTCTCTGAGTGAGTGAGTAGTGAGCGACTGCTATAAAGGGATTTCCTCCGCACTTACACAAGAATAAGAATTTTACATTATGCCACATTGCATGAGCGGACGCTCTTCTACGTACGTTACGTACTGTGTTATTAGCAGGTGCGCTACCATCGAGCTCTTGTTAGTTGTGGTTTGATCCTGATCGTAGCTGGTTGTTTCCGCACTCCTGCTGCTGCTGCCGCCACCACTGTTCTTACCACACTCGTCTTAACAAAAGTACAATTTTGTATTTGTAAAATTATTCAACAATCACAGTTTCCAGAGAGTTCCAGAGAGAGTGGCACCGAAATGGTAATATCTTTATCATCCGCAAAAGAGACGGCTGCTTCACCTATGTAAGTATATTCTTTCTAAATGTGCATTTTAGAATACCTGTTATATAATTCTATATATACATGCATTGCATATCACGCTTGTCCATACCTATATACTCTTAGTCACCTAAGTTAACAAGGGCTCATCCATCCAAAAAGATATTCATTTTACTTAAAAATGCAGAGGCGTCGTAAAGACAATTAGTAATGTCCAGGTTATAGCCACCGCAGTGCAGCTGTAATAATAAGCAATAATAATCACGCTTTGTCATGCATACATAGAGGAAGTTTCAGCTATAATCAACGGGAAATCATATTACACGTTGCAGCATTATACTGACATGAGCAGTTGCTCGGCCGAAGTATGGGGAACCAATATTTCTAAACAATTTTTTGTAAAAAATATGTGTTAATCAGCAAAGCTTTTCATTAAAAAGTTGCGCAAATAATGTACCAGCAGGCAAGAGGGAGATTGACGAAAGATTTAACTGTGAAAAAAGTAGGCGCTGCATAAAAGGCTAACTGAGATGGCTGTATATTAACACCGGTAGCGCAGCAGTGTGATAGTCATGATGATCTGAATGCGTTGTATATTGTTATCATCTTCTTTTACCTTCTCTTTTATAGATTGAAAGCTGTAAAGCATGAGTGTCAAATAACTCCATGGGGAGTGATACTGAGAAGCTAGATAAAATCTTTCTTTGAACACACACACATATATATTATATGTATATACGCGCTCACGATTTTTTTAGCCGCTGCTTGTTTCAGAAAAATCCAAAGGAGTTTAAATGCCAAATGATTTGGCTTTTAGCATGTTACGTTTTTGGTTTGTTTTGTACTACTGCTTCCACTGAAGGATATTGTTGAGAGCGAGCATTCTTGATTGAGTGCTCATAGGAAAGCTCAAGAAACTCACTATATAGCTGTGGAGCTAGTGAAAGTAAAAGCTGTAATGGCACGGCTACCATGCTTAGAGTCTAGAAACTCTCATATTGACCGACCGGCATAATTCTCATTATAGGCAGTTGTAAGGAAAGGAGAAAATTCTCAAGATTTGCTGTGTGGCGTACATACTTGATCAATGGTAATGATCACCGTGGCTGAAGAAGAATTAGGATGGAGCATGAATTTTATAAGAACTGAAGGAACAGCGGTTCCATAATAGGTATATATACTTTAATAGACGAGCAGTAGTGTATACCCTTGAAAACGGTTGCGTGTACTCGCACCGTCAAAATCATCATCATGCTGAAGTAGGAGTGGCAGCATACTGAATGAACCTGCGGCTGCTGCTGTTTCGACTTCCACTCAGGTTGTTGTTGTTGTAGGAGTTCGTGCTTTCTTGTGCTTTGGCTTTATTGGTTGATTATCGCTGAGCTAGAGCTTTGTTTTTTCGAAATAAGCTGAAGAATTTGTTGGGTTTTGTGTAAAGAATGTAAGTTTTCCCCTACAATGCTCATGGCGCTTTCATATTTACAACTGTGCACAAAATGCGAAGGTGTACTCATGCTTACGTATTTCCAGCCGATGTGATGGAAATTGTCATTGTCTATAATGATAGCTGAAAGCTCAAAGTATGGAGATGGAGTAGCAAGCAGAGTACCAGTTTGGTACCTAACTACTTATTAAAAATGTATTCACACAACTGTGCACACAAAGGAATGTATTATATTGTACTTGTAATCGGTTTTGGGCATGAGACAGGAGAAAAATATTCTTGTTGGAACGATTAGCTCATTTTCGTAAATATGATGAATTACAATCCTGATTGACTTATACGAGATTTCCCTTGTCACGTTTAATTTGAAAAAAGGGAAGCACACCGCCAAACTACATCTCTGTCAAATACTCTTACAAAATGCTATGTCTACCTTCCCATAATTACTATAAAATTCATTTCTATTGTGGTATGTACGTGTGGGGCTCCAGTTTAATGAAAATGAAAATAGATTATATATCTACCTACATGCATATATATGTATAACGCTTTTGTACTGTGTATGATGATATGATAAAGTATTATGAAGCGTGCACCCACTTCATCCGGTCGCTTTCACAATCTATTACTTCGTGATACCTTTTCCTATTTATTGTGGTATCCATTTGAAAAGTTTCCTAAACCTTCCGTCTCCCAATTAGTTCCATGTTACAAAACCGTCAACCCCAGTGGTATAGACCACAAGCAGAAATAAAGGGTTTCTCGCTCTACCAACCGACATATTTTTTGGATTTTCCCCACTATACCTACAATTGCAATACTTTCTCCTAGAAATGTATTTTAGATGTTCGTTTTTGCAAAGTATGCGGATTACATCGAAGACAGAGTTGGTTCTTCTTGTCTGCTAAACGTATTTTGTGTGTCTGTGTGAATTTCACCACGGAAGTGGTGTATTTCAAACTTCCTAAATAGCCAAGTTGTATTATTGATACTTCAAGCTTTCCCGTAAACAGGCTACTGCTGAGTTAGTACCAATCTCCATCGGTATTGCGTAAGCTGGCGTACAGCTTTCAAATAACTTTGTATCCACAGTTTGTATATGTGATGTGTGGCATCCATCTTACTTGTTAGTAGTTGTACTAGTGGTAGTTTTAACCTTAGTAGTTGTCTCGTAGGTTGCTGATTTTTGGTTGGCAGGTAAAACGAAACGAAACACGGTATTCATCTCCAGTATAGTATAGCTAATATGTAGTTTAGCAATATGAAAATGCAAGTTCAATTTACATAGTCTTTGTCGAGATACTTAAGAATGCATGGAAATGAAAGCATAGCATGTTATCCCTGTTTGTGTAGGTGAAGGAGTTTATGAATATTTATTGCAAGAAGTGAAAAGGAATAGTTCGGTTTTGCATATTGTCGTCTTCTTGGCGTAGCTGTGTGTAAGTGATAGCCAGACAGCAATATTGTGGCTGTTTCCGAGAAAAGCTCAACTCAACCACTTTGCTCAAGTTGCGTTTAATAAAGGTAGGCAGGCATTTATATGCGGCAGCTCTTATAAAACGGTTGCATGCATGTATTACAGCAGCAAAAATTGTGGTAATAATAATAATAGGCTCTTCCCAGTATTGTCTCTCTACTTCCTTGTCTTGTCTTATTCAGAGGGACAGGGAAACGGTGGCAGTTGAAGAGTTTGAGATTGGGGAGAAAGGGAGAGAGAGAGAGATAAAGAGTTAGAACCTATTATTGGTTAAGTGAAATAAACATGCACACATTATGAAAACAGTAAACATTACGTTACGTTCTTCTTGTCTCTTCTACTCCACATTTCATAGCTGTCCTTATAAATAGGAAGAGTAAAGTATTTGAACGTAAATTGCATGCCTACATAAATATTATACATTATAGGGATATTTCTTTTTCAATGAATGTGCTAACAACAGCAACCATCTCTCCCTAAGCTAATGTAATGTCTCCTATTGTAAGCTCATTTGCTATTCCACTGTCTTTCGTACTTCTCAAATGAAACCATCTTAGCATGACTTTTGTCTTTTCCAAGTGTTTAATTCCTTCCTATATGAATTCATTATTCATAAGTTTTTTTTCGGTTCATTGTCGTATTAGTCGTCGTATACGACTGTTGTTCGTGCATCTTCACATTACGCGGTTAGCTGGCTATGTATAACCTTATTATCGCTTATTGTTTTACTGTGATGATATACTTCCTTTCGTGCATTACATACCCCATTGGGAAACCGTTGGTGCCAAGAGCCAAAGGTACAGTCAAATTACCAACCTTGCATGCATGGCTATTGAGCACTGGCACAACAACAGTTAGTAGTATGGGTAGACGTACATACGGTACACATTACCTGGTCATCATTATATATTATTTTATTATCACCGGGAAGTACCAATGTCATTTTGCTCTTATTGTTTTGTTTCTACATTTAGGTAATGACGAAAGTTAAGTAGGTATAGTAGTGGAAGTATTGGTGAGCTATGAAGTTGTAATGGAGAATTAAATTAACACAGGGCATCAGCGAAACGGGGCATTAAATATTACAGGTCCAGTCGTATGTTCATCCACACACCCTGGCCAAAGTCTTTTAGCTATTACATTTCAGTTTCACATATTTTTTGCATTTTTGATTGTTTATCATTTCCAGTAGAGGGTAAGTATTGTATGTAAGATGATGGTTATGATGATGATGATGATGATGATGATGAGGATAAGTCATATATTTCTACATAGCTTCATTTGGAACACCTCAAATGCATACGCACGGCGGTTATACACAGATGAAAAATGTAATATGATGATGAACTCTCTTCTACCTGCTCCTCCCTACCACTTATCCATTTTAGTGCTAAAGAAGAGGACCAGCACTGAGTTTGTTCATTTTTGGTTTCATATACAATCTATATATGCATGTTGCAGAGTATTGAAAATTGAGTTGAAACATGGTTGCATGAGTTTGTTATATTCTTGAAATATCCGGTTGCACAATATGTGGTGTATGAAATGTGTTTGCGCCACGTACGCTAAGCTGAATAAGAGCATGCAGCGTTTATCCGCCTTATTCATGGGCTTTCAAGTAGCAAGTCCCGTATAATAATATCCTCGTTAACATGAGAGCTGTTTCTGTATGAATTACTGTTTCTGTTGTGCATGCATGCAAAAAGTAGAGAGTGAGTGGTGGTAGCAGACTTTAACGGAGAAAGAATTGTTGGGCTGATGTACGTTTTATAAAGGTTAGAAGGCCTTTCTATATTCTAATGTTTTCATACGGCGACAAGAATTTCTGGCTTTGCTAATGTGTGCTCCAAAACTACTGGTAGAAGCCAAATAGGCAGACAGACAGACGAAATTGAAGTTTGGTTGAAGTGAGTGTCATTTTGTGTGTGGTTTGGTTGCATGCATGTATGTACTGCATATCGTGTATTTGCTGTCGATTCTCGGTTCAAAGGTGGAAGTTGCTTCTATTTTCAAGGGGAGTATTTTATGTGTTGAGTATCACTCCTTTACAAATATACAAATATCTTGACGCACTCTTTTAAAATTTGTTAAGAAGATGAGTCACTGTAAGACAGAAGCAGTTGTCGTCGTCGTCGTAAATGCAGAAAGAATAGTTGGACAGCTTCTATTCTCATAGTCTGCTTTTGCGTCCAAAATTACGGAGAAGAGCAAAGTCATAAATCACAAATGTTTTTGATTTTTTGAAATGCTTGTCGTGCGTGCTGGGGTTATTGATACTGCAAGTCGTAGTCATTCACATTATGTTGTGTCATTGTGAAACTTGCATTATTACGGTCACATTTAAATATTGCGTGACTTGCTTTGCTGTGCTGTTATATTTGTCGTGCCTCACAATGTGGCAATGTGTTTTGTTATAATTTTTCAACAATTAACGAAATGAATCTAGCGTTGTCTTCATTATTTTATTTGTCTATGAAATTTCTTAGAACTGTAAGCTCATTAACAATATAATATAATGACTTCAATTGTAATGGTAAATGAACTTTTCTTTGTCGTGAGTGGAAAATTACATTGAATCTTGAAAATGTATCAGTTTACAGTTTAAAAAATCAGATTGTAGATTGCGCAAACATGTATTTTAAAGGATGCTGTATGTTTTGCAGCATACCATGATTCAGTAATTATTAAGTGATGAGTATGTTGTACAATGTCATTTCTTGTTATTATTATTATTGTTATTAATTTTCGTAACCTCCCCTTTTCCTTGCTTGCTCACTACGTAGCTACAGTGCGGCACTGTCAACCCTGGTTGTGTATTTCAGGGATAAGCTGTTTTTAAGTCCATTTCAAGTGATGTCGGTGATGACAAAAGTTTGAGTTTACGATGAGAGTACTTACTACACGTTGGCAAATGACGACAGTAATTGTGCAAAATAAACTAGGATGAAAGAAAAAAGAAACTTTTTTTGCATACTTATGTGTACTCATAATATTTATGCACTACACCGACTGTGACGAGCTGACTTGGCATAAAGAACGTTTGCTTGCTTGTTTTACGTATTTTCCGCTGTACAGCAAAATATATTCATGTAAGGCATTTGTTCCCTCTCTCGCATAAAATAAACACACTACCACTACCGCACAGCAGACGAAAGGTGTTCAAATTTAGATAGTCGACTTGGTTCAAACGTGGCATTTAGTCATTGTCATTTTCATCATTAAACATGCGTCTCTCAAACCAACAGCAACAGACGCTACAAAATATGAAATATATATTTTCTGGTTTACTCCTTTCTATCATCATTCCATCGTCACTGACTTTGATACGGTTCTGTAAATTTAAATTTTGAGCAAGTATATAATAACGTTATTATATTATGCTTCTAAATGTTTTTTTATGAACTTACCTTGTAAACTCATATACTCTTGCATGACTATAACAGGTAGAGAGAAAGCGACGCACACTTTGAAGTACGCTGTAGGTCGGTAGATAGGTAAACAGTTCAGCAGACATTTATTGTTGTTTGTACTAGTTAGTAGCTGTACATGTTGGAACTTTCGAGGACACATGTAAAAAAAGAGTTTAAAAATGCTTCTGCAGAACAGAGAGCAACGTAGTACTCGTCATGATCACATAATGTACCATGTACCTTTAGGTACATCTAGACCTGGGTCTAGTGGTTATTTAAACTACTAATAACTTCATGTTGAAAGCTTTTTTAGAACTTTCAATTGAATCAAAGCATTTTTTTTGCTTTTGCGAGCTGACAACTTTAAATTGTGTATATTACGTTACCTTTTCTCTCCAAATTGTAATAGTCATGAATATACCGCTTTATTGGCATAGTTTAGAAATGAACATAACACACATTTCGTCACCGTTTCAAAATCAATTAATTTTTTATCGTTTCCCGACAAATCAGCGCAACTGCATTAATCTGCACGACAAGGTGGTGCTGTAATGATAAATGTATTTTTAAACTTTTTTTTGCACAATATGCGACCACATTTGGAACGAGGACCTGGGTTTATGTCCATGCCAAAGTAAAAATGGTTAATTTTCATTTACGGCAATGTATTTTCTTCTCAGCAAGTAGCAAGGTTGATTTGAATGGGAAGCAGGTGGGGAAGTACAGATATATACCTTTTTTAGAGTTTATTAACATGACTGACTACTCCCTACAAACGTTTGTGTAAGGACAAGCCAAAGCGAACGGATGTTTCATCTTTACGTGCTTGATATCAACAATGCCGTCTCACCACGAAATGTGTGTTTTTCGGGCAGTAGTAGTCGTTAAACAAAACGCACCTATACATTTATACGCAGAATCTGCTATACGTCCATAGGTACTTTTAGCTGGTATAGGGTACGTTTCTAGAACATGGAATATAACGTTCATTTTGTGCGTTACATACCTGCTGACATGTATCTGTAAAAAAAGGGACGCTTTTGAATAGTAAGTGTAATAAACGTCCTCATAATATTATGTAAATTTATCTCAAAACTCTGCCAACCGATACGACATGGTAGAGGTAGATGGTGATGATGGGAGTGAGATGAATAGTAAAGCAGAAAGTAGTACGCATCATGTGTAAATATTACAAATATTTGTAATATAGAGTTTTTAAAAAGTCCATGTACAACATGAATGATAAACTGTCATCGTAAGCAATTATATATTTCTGTAAAAGTTAAATGCGTCAGCAATGAAGCATATTTTTCCTGCTCACCTCATCTTCATATTGTACATCTCTCTCTCTCTCTCACTCCCTCATTCTATCGACCTAAACTTAAACATACCTACGAATGTTACGGAGATATTATAATGTAGTTAACATCTTTGTGTACTTGTACTTATGACTTATACGTCACTTTTGTGGTGGGATTGTGTGATATGTGTTGTGTGTGTGTGCATGTGTATAAAACTTTACAAATAAGCAATAAAAAAGGTGTTTTGTTGTAAATGCTTTTTCTTTTGAATAGACGCGTCCATTTGTAATTTAACATGCTCATGCAGTGTGCCTCTATACACTTGTTAACCAGAGGATTTAACGTGGTTGTGTGTTTATCCAAGGTTTCATTTAGAGATTTCATTCCTTATTTCCTTATTTCTCCTGCCTCTGTGTGCTTGTGGAGAGGAGAGAGAATTATTTAATGTACTGTATTGTATAGGTGGTGGTTGTATTACATTACAGCTAAAAGTACATAAAAGAACTTCATGATATTATCATCACAGAATACTACATGATGTTAGGAAACAAACCTGTGTAGAAATTAAACAGGACAAAATGGTGAGAGATTAGTAGATATGTGAGGAAGCAAAGAAGGAGAGAAATAAAAAATAAAAGTGACATGAAAAAGGGTATTAAGATATACACAAAGAGCGCGGCCCACAAGGTGTGTACACATATATCTATCTATCTACACACGGACGGACACACATGAACATAAGATCGGCTTACTAACAAGAGCGAGGTGATGTATAATGTAATAATGAAATGTTGGATGGTCAGATAGAGTAAAAAAAACTATTTGTGATTGTCGGAAAAAGTGAAAAGCCTAAGATAGGAAGGCGGTTTAAGTTGATAAATCAAGCAGGAGTAGACAGAGTAATATCTCTATATCCAGCGAGGAGCAGAGAGAAGCATTTTGGATAATGTACGTGTATCATCATGAAAATGTTGTTTAGTAGTAGTTGTATGTAGGTATTATTCTATAATGAGTATAAAGATAAAAGAATGTATTTTGGGAGGTTTATTTAAAGTTTTTATTTGGCATTTCTACCTCTCCGAGAAGAAATTTACTTCATAAAAAGGAATGACGGGACGTTTTATTTTTTAAGTTACTCATAAAAGGTTGAGGAAAGCATATCTGTTTGGCCGCGTGTGTTGTGTGGTGTGTACCAATATGTGTTTGTGACGAGAAGGCTAATGGAGTTAAAAAGGTATGGTGCTACTGGTGGGGGCCTTTTTTTGCTGGGTTGGCGAATTACACGTAAAAGACAATTGGGCTTTTAATTTGGGTAAGTCTTGAAAGTAGCAAACCAGAAAATCCTGCTTGCTACTTCTCATAACTGTAAGCTACGAGTTTTCTCGACTCTTTTTTTTTGCACAAAATTTATTGGTAAAGAAGGGAGGGTAAGAGAAGTAACATTTGTGACTGGAAACGGAAAGTCCCCGTCCAACGCGGCGTAGGAAAACAGTCTGCTCTCTCGCCGTTAGGTTTCGTTCGGACCAAGTTTCCATTTTTAATGGGAAAATGTTCCATTGCAATGATATTTACTAAAAAAAACTGTGCGAACACTCCTAATCTAGTGTATATTTTTCCCGGGAAAAGTTTTCAAAGAAAAATCCAAAGTTTAAAAACAGCACGAGTAAAAAGATATGAGGAAAGTGTAAAGCAAAATATAATATGATTAGCGTGTCTGAAAACTCTAGTTTTCTTTCCAAATTGTATACCACTCCACCAGCATAGTAGGGCTGACTGCTACAATATTACTTTCTTACGTTCGTCCCTACTTACCTGCCAGTTGTGGTGGTCTCGGCTGGCAATATGGAGGAATCGTTTAAAATAGTGTAAAACTACCTGAGCATGATATAAAGGGATTTGAGGCAGAATGGCAGAAAAATAATATATATCAAGGCACTCAAGTGAAAGAAATGCAAAGTCATTGAATTGTTTTTCTATATAAATTATGATTGCTGTCAAAGAAGCCATGATAGATGTAGAGAGTTGGGTAAAGTATGTACATTTACGTGGAAAATTGAGGGGAAGAGGTGCAAATAATATGATGAGGTGGGGTATAGAAAGGCTTTTTGGAGCTCTTCTTTGAATTATGTATGGCAAAGCTGGTATACATCCATAAGCGTCGAGCTGCCACCAATTTATTGATAGCGTTAGTCACTTTAACTTATGACTTTCTTTTTTCCCTTGTCTCTCAAAAATAACTCTCTGTTTGACACACTGCAAAAAAAGTTTCAGAATGAGATATGGCACCGTATGTAACTTTTAGTTTGTGCTCAGGAGTTGTATCGCTGTATTATGTGAATACAACATAGTATGTGTTTATATTTTACACATATTGATGAAGCATCAGCTATTATTTGTTAGGTAAAATGAGCGAGAAAGATTTTTTTAAACAAAACATTTTTTCGAATATGCTCTATACGATTAGCGGTATATTTTTACTTGTTATTTACAATATGCTGTTGCAGTAGGAAAATAGAGATATTGATTTAGCGATGTTGACGCTGATACAGCACAGATTCGAGTGACACAACTGGTTTCTGCTTTGCTGGTGGCGTTAGTAGTGGTGGTGGTACTGACTGACAACTTTTCCTTCTCTTCTACAACCTCCCTCCCTCCACCTTCATAATGACAATAAAATGAAGTTTTGGAAGAGAGGGAGCGAGAGAGAGAGAGAGAGAGAGCTAACGTAACGTGTATTCTGGCTGTTGGTGATGAGATGATAATAATAAAGAGGAAATAGTTATTTGTTTTGGGTTTATGCTTTTTCGGTTAGGTTTGAGAATAAACCTTTTTGTGTTCATGATGCATGATGGATGACGGATGAAGTTATACGAAGTTATACGGTTGTAACAAATCACATGCATACACACAGGACAAATATTCATATTGTGTATGCGAGTGTGTGCATAGCATTAATACAATTTGCACATTGGATGCAGATCTGGTGTGTAAAATCTTAAGACAAAATCTAAATTGACTGTTGTTGTGTTTTTCGTGTTTACCTTGCGAATCCTCTTGTTGCAGCTGTAGAGTTGTATATGGCTCTGATCGTGTAAGTAAACTTGGTTTTAATTTAGGTAGCAAAGTACAAATAACAATATAACAGCAGAAAGTAATAATAACATGTTAAATGTAATGGTTTAGCTCAAGTTACACGAAAATGAATGGCCAAGTAGGGACAACAGGGCTTTTGGTGCAGAACCATAGACCCCATCTTGGATTTCTGACAGTGTGTAGCAATAGTAATAAGTTGACATAAATGCAGAGAGAGATATGACTCACCGTCGTCATCATTATTATCAGCTCATTCAACTCGGTAACTCGGTGGTGGTGGTGGTGGTGGAGAGAGAAGACTCCATACAGACTACAAAGTTACCCAAGTACAAATTATTGCTACACACACCGTGAGTTTTATGTAGACGATAGACAAAATAACGAGATCTTCGTTTTATGTGGTTATCGTCACCAGGACGGAAATTGATAATGACTATCTTTTTACAGTCTCTTTGATAAGATTAGCAAAAAGTACATAATGCTCACTCTCGGATGACGAAAATTGTAATAAATGGTGTAGGTACAACACGTCGTCCTCAAGAGCATAAATACACGACATTACATATTATAATATCTCTGAACCAAATTAGTTTTTGTTTCGTAGATTTTACGTGATTTATTATTGGTTGCATCAACAGGAATCCTGAAAAAAGATTGAAGCTTGACTCGGCGTGTTTGTTTTGGTAACTTGCTAGTCACCATCTTGGTCCTCATAAATCCCTTTGTAAATGAAAGATGTACAAGTGTAGTTATCTTTCTTCTTGTCTGTTGGCAAAGGCTTTACACTATTTACTTTACACAATATTAATATTATGCTTTTGAAGTTGACTTGGCTCATGTTTCAGAGCGCTTAAGTGTTTTTACGATTGCTTATGGCTTCCACAAATACAAAGCTCGGAATGTACAGGCTGCAGGGGAAAAAATACGTTGGAAAGTGTTTCTCCTATGCTGCACCAATAACCTCTCCTCTCTTACTCCCTCGTGTGATTTCCTCTTCTAAAGCAATGCAATGTTGCACCATGCACTCCTCATATCATATACATTTTTACCTTTTTCCTTCGAGATATTAGCATTCAGTTAGGCTGTAGTCCAGTAATCGGTTTTACGTTCAGATGTGGGATGTGCGTTATTATTACTACCTTATCTAAAGTTAGCTTTATACGTTTAGGTTTAAGATATGTACAACGATTGGCATTTGAAACCGTATAGTAACTTAAATGTCTGTCGATTTCCTGGTAATTTTCAAAATGAAATTGTAAGAAGAGAAGATGCAAGGTAGAGGATCAGTCAGACACATAGGTGGGTTAAGTGAAGTCTGACAAGGCACATTGAATAACAGTGGCTAGCTGCTGATGATGGAGCTTACTAGCTTACTTGAATTGCTCGCACTCTCTTGCTGTTTGTGTGTTTACTTCGAAACAAAGACAAACAGTTTTGGCTACAAAAAGGTTGTATACCTACCTACCTCTGCTCCAACTCCGGCTTGTCTACATATTGCTATTTAGTTCTGTCTTCTTTATGTGTTAGGAGGTATTTACTATAAAAAATAAAGGTTTCTGGTAGATGGAGAAGAAAAAATAAAAAAAGATACACAATTCCAATTTCCTTGTCATCTTCTTCCTCTGTTCCGATTTTCTCTCGTTATTCCTTTACTAATGTGTCTTTTTTTACCTCAAGAACTTGTGTTGTTGGCATACAGGCAGGCATTCGTCAAGGAAGAGGAGAGAGAGAGAGGAAAACTATGCACATACAACTACTCTGAGTGAGTGAGCGAGCATTATTATTTTCATTTTGAGTTAAGTAGTCGGAAGAGAGCACAATGGCACACAATCGAGTGAATTGCTCCTCTTCTTTTTTCTCCTTCTTGGTTTTCGTTTGTGTGGCGTGTGTTAAAGTCCAAAAGTATTATTACTTAAGGAGACGAACCATTCAAGTTTTCCCGTTCTTGACGAATAAGTTACTTGGCTGCGATGGTGGCAGCAGTAGTAGCAATGCAGTAGATGTTTTCTCTCTATTACAAAGATGGTTTAACCAATACCTTGGTTAAATTATATCGGTTTTGCATGTACTTGTCTCAAGTTGTCTGTCGTAATATTCTCATTTCTCTTCTTCTTTCTCAAGTGAATTGTCATGCGATGTGAAATATGTATTGTTATTAGAATACTATCATTATATATACTCTGTTTAAATGGGAAGTGGTCTGATGGTGGTAGCGTAAAGGTGCTGCTGCTGCTGGTAGAACAGAAGCAATAAGGTTATAAGCAGAGAAATGGCAGGTAAAGAGATACCTATATAATGTATGTACTTGTGTCGTCGTCGTCGTCGTTGAATATGTCGTGCGTGGGTCCTCCACTCCAACCTGGGTGATTTGCTTGTCTTCTTCACATCGTATTGTGTCATTTTGATTCAAGAATTGGGCATATAGGTACATAATATAAATTTTATAGCTGTGTGCTTCTCCTTAATGCAAATATACAGTTTTATTTGAGATAATGCTAGAGTATTGCATAAACCACACCACACATGTTATATGCCAGACGTGCACACAACAATAGGTAAAACTTTTTACGTTGCCTTTGTTGCCTGCGAGTGCTCCTTCCCCCTTTTTATCTATTTCCTTCAAAAAGGGTAGTCTCATTTAGAAATAACGGTGTGTGGTGGTGTTTTGGTGGAATGGATATAGACGGATGTCCTCTTGAGTCAGGAAAGTGTTTAGTTTTGGTTGCTCCTGTTGCTGGTGCACAATATATAAAAAGTTACATTAAGCATGTAGGAGCATATCATGCAGAGGGCTGTACACCGTACGTACTATAGGCCTTTTAAATGTAAACGTATTGTCGGTAAAAAAAAATATACCAATTTGATTATTATTGCCATTGTCGAGAGCACATTTTATTTTATTGAATGAATTGAAAGGCAAGACAAAGTATCTGTTTGTTGGTGTGTTTAAATACTTGAAAAGTTGAATTTCAATCGAATGGCGAAAAGTTGCATGTTTAACCAGAGAGGGAGAGGGTGACGCGAGGGAAAACAAGAGGAAGAAGTATTCTGTGTAGTGTGCGTCCTTATCCTGTTCTTATTTGCTAGTAGTGACAGGGGGTGCTGAGGGAATGGTCTAAATTTAGGAATGTTATTATCTCATGTCATGAATGACTACTGTCCACGTCCTCTGCTGACAATGTATCATGTAAACCATATGACAGTCTGGAGGACACGGATGTAATGCAAACTCTCTCGATTCATAGCACACCTTACCAGTTTACCTTCTAAATAGCAACGACGCATTAACGAGGCATTAACTGATATTTTTTTGTAAAACGTAAAAATATGGAAATCTACTTCCCTTATTTCCCCTGCCCTGCCACGAAATGTATGTAACAATAGATTGATTATGCATTTAATAGAATTTGGAGAAGCGGTTTTGTAGAATTCATTACGACACAATTCGTTCCTCGTTTCATATATCACCGTCATCATGAATCATATGCGGAGTCGAGTAGCAGAGAGAAGCGTGTTATGTAGAAAGAGATGCGTGTGTGCAACGTTTCTCTGAATATGTATGATCATGACAAAAACAAAGAAAGCTTATGTACATACACGACAAGCATTTTGTGTGGAAGGAGCATTCTCCTAAAAAATGAAAAGAAGTCGTATGAGTGAAAAGTTGAATTTTTCGTGGGGGTTCATGCTGCTACCCTCTGTGAAACGTGGAAAACGTTGGTGATTGTAAGCGAAAGTGAAGGAAATGTGTCCTTACTAAACTGACTGCTTTTATTAGACAGGAGAGAATAAATATGCA
>JAHZNE010004660.1:0-13496 GCA_027744055.1 Callyntrura sp. NNG-2020 | reverse complement strand
CAAAAATTAATTTTGCTATTGATGACCAAATGAGTATTAAAAGTCTCAGGGAAACGTAAAGACTTCTTCCTTCAATTGGAAAAGTCGATTTTTTGGGTTCGTAACAATGCGAAACTAGAAATTTATTTTACATTTTATTAAGGGAGTTTATTAATCTATTTGATTGCAGGATTACGGAGTGAACTCATTTCCAACATGTCCAGTTTTATGTAATGCTTTCAGTATTTATTATTGCAAGGTACTCTTGCTAATATTGTAACATGGGTACGATAGGCCCTTCTTTAAAAAGGTTTACTTTTCAATTCCTTTTAGTACATTTCATTTTGATAACCATGATCATTATACTCTATCTCTATATTTTGCTTTGGTTTGATTTGGTAGTAAGTAGTAATGAAATGAACATATAGAAGACCCCTTTCTATTTTCTCGTATAAAAGGAGATATAAACCAGAAAGTCGACAGGGTTCTTTCTTCACCCACAAAACCAAAGTTAGGATTCCCTACGAATCCAGTCTCGAAAACTTAACGGTATTTCTCATTGTTACTGCACCTGTCAACAATGAGACTTAAGACTATTTGGGTCACCACCGGGTTCGTAAGTAGAGCAGGAGTCAGCCAGAGCCAGCAGTACGGTACTGTCCACAAGGTACCCGATATCGCACCTTAAACGTACAGGAACCTCTATGCTATTATTAAAGTAGGTATGTGAACACAAATGTTTGTAGAACAAGATGAAATACAATGAGCGGATGTTAAAACAGCGGCAATGAAGAATTGTGGATTATATATGTGGTTATTTTTCAGTGGGTCAGCAACAGCCCAGAATCACTTTCATTAAGTCTGCATTCATTATGCAATCGAACGTTTTGCAAGGGTGTCTTCAAAATTTTAGTGGTGTATCAGGGAGACCCGGATAGTGTAAAATAATGGAAAGCAGGCAAATTATTTCATTTTTAATATTCTCGCTGGGTTCAGCTACTCTGGTAGCAAGCAGCTTTCCATTCACATCCTTTTTTCTACGGAAAGGCAATGCCAGTTTGGGGAGTGCCAATAAAACGGTTGAAGAAGAAACAAAAACCCCAATTCGCAATCCGTATCGTGGGCAAAAAAAGAATAACACGTATTTGAGATTGTTTGGAATGAAAAAGTGCCCTGCTGTGATGCCAAGCGTGGCCAACTTTTACGAGTTAGATTTTTTAAAGTGTTCCAAAGAAGTGGCTGCTAGTCGGGCACACGGTAACCGACATCCGGATCAGGATAAGAAGACTGTAAGACTTTTGATGAAACCTATATTGTATTATGCCAAGAATCCAATGGAGACGCTCCTGATTGATATGATAAGTGTTCGAGGAGAGGTTGAGGATACTTTCCTTGCGGAATTTGGGGTCCTCCAAAATTATAAGCGTTCCTCTTTTAACTTTTAAAGATATCAAGGTGTTCCCAAACAAAATATTCTTCATCATGTTATGTCAGTAGTTTCACCATGTCCTTTTAAGTTATTGAGGACTTGCGCATCAGCGCGTCTACATTGGATCCTTGACGCAATACCTATAACAATTGTGTCAGAATTCATTTCCTCTTTGCTGTTGTGAAAGTTTATGTCTCACCAAGCTGTCATGTTTAAATCTTGGTCAGAACGAAGTTGTGCTGGACTACGGCTATGATCTGAAAACGTACGATGATGTTAAAACAGATGATGGATATGTGCTAACTGTGTTCAGGATAACTGGAGGAAAAAAATCAGCGACCAGGGTGGGAAAACCGGCGGTGTTTCTACATCATGGAATGATAACATCTGCCGACAGCTTTCTTTTGCAATACGGAGATAGAAATTTAGGTATCTTTATTTGGGAAGTTTGCTTCCATCACTGAATATTTATAATTTACATGTTTTAATATTGACAATTTATCGCGAATAATTATTGGTGTTCACAAATAATTGCAGCTTTTAAGCTTGCGGATGCCGGATACGATGTTTGGCTACCGAATGCTAGGGGGACGACGTATTCCCAACGCCACGCGGCATATGGTACAAACGATGATGCATTTTGGGATTTCAGGTAAAAAAAAATATCATAAGCCAAAGTCTCACAGGCCCACCAGAAAAGGAGTTAATGTTATGGCTCCAGCCAGAGACTCCTTCCTTATGCTTTCAGTAATGTAATTTTACTTCAGAATTTTTTTGTACTTGTAGTTTTCATGAAATAGGAGTGTACGATATTCCTGCAGTTATACGACTCATGCTCCATGAAACAGGGAATAGTGACATTTTTTATATTGGTCATTCAATGGGTGGAACCGCATACGCTATTGCTCTTTCGGAACTTCCTGAATTAAACAGCAAAATTCGAGCAAGTCTTCTGTTAGCTCCAGCCATTTACATAGGTCACTCATTCAATCCTTTACGGTCTTTTACTTCGGTCGTAGGAACTCCTGTTCAAGTAGGTATTTCTTTATTTTGTGGGACGGTATATCAAACGCACAATATTGTATGCGGGGTATCGTGATACGAGTGAAGTAAAATCTTTTCTCAAGAATAAATGAATGTACTCTGTGAATAGAACTGGATATACAACGTTTTCGAGGGCTATTTTGATGCAGGCAATCCTCAATGGGGAGGGTTCCTTGGTTGGTCACCCTCCGACTTTTGTACAAATTCCGCAGTTCGTTGCGGCGTTTGCGACAATCTGGCATTCTTTCTATATGGATTTGATGCGCCACAAGCTAACTTTGTAAGACAGAGTTTTGACAAATGCCAGCCATGCAAACACGCGAGTGTTTGTTAAAAATGTAACTTTTATTTGTAATTTTAGACGAACCTGCCGAACGTCATAGCGAAAATAAAAAATGTCGCCTCTCTTCGCACTGTAATTCACTTTGCCCAAAATCTAATCAGTTGTGAATTTCGGCAGTACGATTACGGTTACTATGGAAACTATCAGAGGTATGGACGATTAAAGCCACCCAGGTACCATTTGGAACGAATCACTGCACCTACGTATATTTTTTATGGAGATGGGGATAATTTTGTGCCTCCAATAGTAAGTACAGTACTCGTCAAAGTAATTAAAACACAACCGTAGACTTATTTTAATTCATTAATTGTGTACTATGTCTGCATTATTTTGTTTGTATAGGATATATATATGACGGTAGGATCGTTGCCACGGGAAACTGTGAAGGAGGTAATTAAAGTAGAATGGCCTTTATTCAATCACATTGACTTTGTAACAGCAAATGACGCTGACATTTTGGTATACGAAAAGATTATCGAAATTTTAGATGCGAGTTTAAAATCGTAACCCCAGAATTGCTCAAATCTATGATACTTGACTCATGTGTTGTTGTGTATATGCGTGTATGCTATTTATTAAAGTGCTAAATTTCAAGTTCTTCGCTATTAATTTGAATTGATTTACACGTTTACTTGGAAGCTTTCCTCACGTTCTACGAAACATGTTTACAACTCTGTAACATAAGATTTGAGGTTTACTCACAGTTTGTGGTTTGTCAGTTTTACAGATCTGATGCATATTACCCCAAAGATGGGAAAGGAAAGAATGTGAGATGTTTTCCAAGTGTCAAAAAAATTCCACCAAGAGAACGATCACAATATTCATTTCCCTGGAGTGTTTATTGGGAAACTGTTCAGAATACATGCTCCTTTAAGTCCACAACACAACCCTTTCTTTTTATCCCGTTCAAAAGTTTATTACTGGTCGACATGCAACATCGATACTATGGCCATTATAAACCACATGTCGAATCTACTCCGGAAAATCGGATACGCAGTTGTATCTCTGTATCATGCTCAGTTTTCCCCATCATTGATTTCTCCACAGGAAACTTTACAGCTAATCGTAGAGAAGATACAGTTCACATTTTTCTCTACGGTCCCATTTTTTCGGGAGTTGGATACGTTATTATAAAATATATATGGGTGGCTGTTTAATAACAAAATAATGTTCTCATTGCGGTGAACCAAAGTAATTATTTTTGCAAGTTCCGCAACATAAACCACGATAAAAATCTGGAAAGGGTAAATACGGTCCTGCTTGACAATATCAACATCTGATCTTTTTATATACTCATAAATTCATGCCGGCTGCCCTCGTCCCTATTTATATAATTTTTTTTCAAAAGTGAAAATTCGCGTAATGGACTGCTACATAGTATCTTTAGGGACCCTTTTCAACAATCTGATTCTCTCTCCTTGGCGTTCAGTTTCAGTGAAACTGACAAATAGCCGAAAACATTTCAGTTAGTCCAGTTTTAAAATTTCGAATATTTTCCAAGAGCGTGTAACAGCTCTACGCGCGATTTTCTTTTCAGTATTGTGTACCTCTATGATCCATTTTTCTCTTAATCAAAACTTTTCAACAAATCACTTGTTGGTTAGAGAGGTTGTTTTTTTCTTTGCAGTAACAATGGGACTTGTGCAAAAGGAATGACAGTCAATCTAGCCACCCGAAAGAGTACACTTGCACAGTTTTCGATTCTGTAGCATGTAGTTCCCTGTTTTATTCACCCCTTTCGGTTACTATCACCACAGATGGGCCAAAGACCAAAGGGTACCGTCCTCGGCATGTGTAGAAATGGAATCCAACTGTGTTTACTTCCCATTTTTCTCATTCCATTTAAGCAAAGTGAGTATGGACAGCACCAAGGTGCTGGATAATCATTTTAATGACAAGATTGTATGTGTGCAGTAGTGCATCGCGACATAAAATGTGGCATGAAAAGAAATTATTGGGATGCCATTAACTTCAAACAAAAATACCACGTATCATTGCCCAACTTCAATTTCACCCTTCCCTTGTTTCGCTTTCGCTGTATGTAACGGTAGAATGGTATTAAACGATACTCAGTGGAATAAAAATGATTGCGGCTATATTACGACCCTTTATTGAATGGATATACCCCAATCTGTGTTTTACATTCTTGAGATTGTCATTTCAATAGTTAATTTTTCTTCACTTCATTGCTACTTGCAAAACTACCTACCGCTCTCTTCTTTGTAAGTACGCCCCAATAAATTAAAATTAATGAAAAAAGGTGAATCATAAAATTATACGAGTCGAACATCATGACCTGGGTATAAAGTCATAATACCTTCTTTTTTACCGGTTCCATCCCATATATTGTGCACGAATAAACATTTCATCTTTCTCATGAATTGGAATTATTCCAACGTATAAATTCTTTTTTATACTACAAAGAAGGATACGGTAATATGATAAGAACTAATTTGGACTGGACAAACTTTATTTTCACTGCCTCACCTACAAATCGTTACACGAGACACGAGCAAACGTATTCCGAAACATTGCGCTCTTCTATATAACGTGGGATTATACATATGCCATGTTATGTGTATTTACCTTTATTAAATACACACTACCATTTGAAGACAAGTCATGGAGCCATGTACGTACACATTATATCGTGCTGTCATAAAAACTTGCACAAATTAGTTAATATGACAACAGTTTTGAACAAATAGACAAGTGATCAGTGGCGATGAATATTGCAAGACAGGAAATTTGATCGAGCTTGTTGATAAAATGGAAAGCCGTAAATACTATAGGTTCGACGGTATGACATGTGCGAGTAAAAAATAAGGTGATGCAATGTTTGTGTATTTCTATCTTGTTCAATATTGAAGAACATACACGATACGTACGACGCCATTTATCCGTATCGTTCCTCCAGCCATTAATCGTGCCGTTCTCTTTTATCACACATGTCATCATCTTATTATATATTCGGCTTGCGTGACGTCTCCAGATCTGACAAAAGTGAAAAGTAGTACACTACGTTTATAGTTCCGGTTATGTTCTGTGGGGGTGACATGAAATAATGAGGGATGAGCACAGCATGATTGTTGTGTGTAAGTATTACGTATCTTGTTACCTTTAATATGTACCTAAAATTTGATCTAAAACGATTTGGGGCTAAACGGTCGCATAATTTACATCGAAATGGACGCGTTCGGTGAAGAGTTGACAAGTTGGTTTAATTTTTTATTAAGGGATGACCCAACGAATAATTTACGCAGAGGGCATTTTCTCCAGCAACATTGGATACGTTACGTTACAAGCCACCTCGCACTATTTCCGGATATTGCATGAAAAACTTTCCGTTTTCCCACACAGGTCGTCTATAAAATTATGATCATGAGGTTTGATAGAAAGAGACGTTGTCACTTGTCATTTTTATCGCTACATATAATGTAGGCAATTGCACCACAATCTGTTTCTACTGGTGATGTTTTTTTTTCATTTCCATTATCGTCAAACAGATTATCGACCGTAGTTCTGGTTCAATGTTCAATCTTTGAGCAGTCGAAAAGGCCATGGGAAATGTGAAAACGAGCACAGCAGAAAACACGACAGCATTTTTAATTTAAAGACTTGAAAGGACTCCATTGATAATTCCTACCAGCAGCGGCCAAAGGGTACGCGCAAACAAAGTGTAGCAATGGTTGCATTATCAATTTACTTATCGTGCCCTGCACACTTTCAGGTCTTTTTGTTGTAAAAAGAAGAAAAACTGACGGTGTCCCTAATCCCCTCGCGATTATTGCAAAGAATTGGCTATACATTATCCCTTTCTTTCTATTCATACAATCTGGGGTTGTGATAGCCAAGAATGTTTACAGAACGCTTTCTACATGAAGGTAACTGCAAAATTTTAGAGATCATTCCACTACGCCCAACGGTACTGATTCTCTCATTGCCTGTATAATACGTCACGTGAGTCTGGAAATAGAAACAGGAAAGCGGGATTTTCGGGTTTTCAAGTTGACTGAGACGGCCCACTAAATATTTTAAAAGTACCTCATTCCTCTTTTCATTTAATGGGTAAATCCTCTTGAAGTGTTGCGGATTTTATTTTTTAAATTCATTCATCCCTTTCCCTGATCACTCACATTTTACTACGGAGTCTTTATTATCACTGCATACCATGCATCATTCTCGTCATCCAGTCGTTGTACGTCATGGGACTGACATTTCTAAATTTCAATGGCTGTCAGCAACGCAGAAAGAAGAACATGAAGTTGAAATGGAAATGCAATAGAGGTATTTTCGTTGAGATCTGGCATGATAATTATGATATGCGTAGTGATAGCAGAACTAGTAAATGTGTAATATAATCTATCTTACTCATTAGTCGTCGGTTTCAAAATTCGAAGCTACATATTAAATTAATTTCACACGAGGAACAAATACTCAATTGCCCTTTGTCTTAGCGAGATCAACCTTCTGTTTAGTTCAGTTTTTACATTTGTGGTTTTGTCGTTAAATGACCATTTTAAACGGCCAGATCGTTTTCGAAAGTGTCGAAATATGTTATGTTTGGACGGCAGAAGGAGTAACAGACTGACACTGGTGCATAACAATAGGTGAAGATAGTACCAATGGTAAAGCCGAGCAGCAATCTCCTCTCCTGACTCTTGACTTGGAATGTACCTTTCCACTTGAAAATGAAATTCATTTGCGAGGATATATTATAATGCCACGTAACAGCTTCCCGTGGGTCTTCCATTGGTGAGGAAAACGGCTTGGCAGTTGGCTTATCGGCCAGGACCAGAGACAAGTTGTAATTAGAATTGGACAAAAGAACGTAATTGTCAAGAGAGATGAGGATCGTGGCTGGCAGTATAGCATGATGCGGTGAGTGGTGGAGCAGCCCAGCAAAAGAAGCTGTGATGAGCTCTCTCCACTTGACTGATTTTTCACCATTTAATTTGTGCACCGGGTGCGAAGTGATAGGGATATCCCAAGGGACGCCCAGAAAATACTGCAAACTCTCTGGAAGACGCTCTCACTCACTCTCCCTAGCTATATAGCTAACTGTAAAGGAGAAAGGAAATGCAAAGCAAACCTAGAGAGCGTGCCACTTATTATAACTTTTCTGCTCTTTATAAGGCCGTGGAAATTAAAAGTGGTAGAGGGGCACTGCTGAACCAGTCACAGCCAACCGGGATGGTTGTGGCATGGCTTGGAGACCTCCTCCGTTGCGCCACTGACAGAATACAAAGTAGGCTGGCGTACAGATGCACGGTGCATGGCACCACTCCGCTTTTCTCCATGGAACGGGTACTGCTCCACAGACTGGGAAAGGCATGCATGGCAATAATAATAATGATGCCGATAATAACACCAGAAAGCTTTATATACCGAGAGCGAGGAAATCTACAGACCACCAGAAAGGAACGCTCTCCTGGTATTTTCGTCTTCTCTCCAGAAAAAGAGACAGAGGAGGAGGGGTGCTCCTTTCCAGCACAATCCGCTCCATGCTCTGCTGCTGGAGAAAATAAGCTAACCTGCCTGCCTTCTGCCACTTGCCACTCAAGTCAAGCCACTTGTGCCACTCCACACGTCGGTGATAAAACCCTTAATACTCCTCTCTCCTTGCCATCAATCCATTATTAATCTGGTGTTTGGCGAGGGGAAGGGATGGATGGGTGCTTTGCGGTAAAAAGCGGGGATGGTATAGCTAAGCTCTATAGATGCACTACGTCCTACGTCCGTTTTGTTAAACGGTTTTACAACAGAAAGTACATGTAATAAGGCATAATAATTCCCCTCGATGACAACGACGGCTGCACTGACACCAAAACGTGTAGACTTACAGCAGCAAGCAGTAACAACAACAACAAGCTTTTTACCCTCGAAATCGCTAAGGATGGTTGATGGCTTTCGGAGTCCCATAGAAAATAGAAAATAATAGGATAATAGAAAACGATTTATTTGGGTGTCATGTATCTATAATATGGTAACCCATCTGGTAATTGTATTAAAAATGAAACGTTTAAAGTGTTGTCGGCCGTGTTTGTTATTGTTGATGATGGGAATGATGGGATACAAGAATGAATGGAGTTGTTGAATGATTTTGGTGATGATAGTGCAACTAGCTAATAGCATACTGCACCCTATATTAAATGTACAGGGCATGTGGGGTTTTACATGGGAGCACGAAGAAAGAAATGTTGACGATCGTTCCATCCTCCCCGATTTTTTCCTGTCCTTCTTCTTCGGTTTCCTTCTGTATAATAAGAGAGGTCACAGTGGCTCAAGTGCTCAGTATAGCTGATGACAGGTTACTATTCATCTCCAAACAAATTGAGAGAGAGAGAGAGAAAGCCAGGCACGAAGAGAAAGTGGATTCGTTGGTTTGGTGTAGCTTGGAAGATAGTCTTACAATGCCCCACACAGGTACACACGGCTTCATAGACGCAACAAAAATGTTTCGTGGGATTAGTTAACATTACATTAATTTATTGTGCTACAAAAATGTGTTTAGTAGAGTGAGTGAATTTTTAGTAGAATCTTAAAAATAAACTGAAGATTTAATGGGAGTTAAAAGTTGATGCATGCAAGCGCTTAAAATTCAACTTAAAGCGTGTTTAGGGAAACATCAATTGCATAATCTGATGTTTCGAAATATACCTGAGGAAGTGCTCATGTAACATACTTATTTTGAAATTGAAGCAAGTTGCGACTCCAAATGTTGTGAAGAAAATCCTCCGTTTAAAGGGTGAAAATCCGGCAATGTTTGCGTGGGAGATAAGAGAACTTTTGCTGTCTCAGAGGGTTTGCGACATAAATTCGTGAGTTTTACATTAAGTACTTACACACCTTTACATTAGATTCTTCTTGCTTATTTATATCAGCAAGTCTCACCTAAACTACGCTCGTATATGAATGCAACAAAATCAGATTTAGATTCTTCTTGCTTATTTATATCAGCAAGTCTCACCTAAACTACGCTCGTATATGAATGAAACAAAATCAGATTGCTAAACATTTTTCCTCACTCATCATTTTCATCTTTTCAGAATTCCCAGCATCAGTTCTATAAATCGAATTCTCCGAAACTCTGGAATGCTCACTGGAAATGAGGGTAACCCTGACAATTGTCCTCCACCATCTTCAACGTCCTCTGTGGGACATTTACCCGGAAGTACATCCACTGGGGCAATGCGAGTCACTGGTCAGGGCATGGCAACCAATCATCATCCTCATCTCCATCCCCAAAGCTCCTCAAATTCAGCAAGTCGAATGTCAGCTCCAACTTCATTCCACCCAAATCCAACCACTTCTTGTAATTCTAACAGTTCGAATGTCCTTCCATCTTTTCCGTTACGCAGTAATTTTCCTTCTTCGTCGTCATCATCTGCTCCTCAAAAAACACCTTTCCATATGGACATTCCTAATAACACCAGCAGCCACAATTTGGCACGTAACTCGTCTAACAACAACAGTGCAGGTACCAATGCTAATCTTCCACCAGCTCTGGAATCACCAAGTCATGGAACACATGGTTCGTCGACAACAGGCTCTCAAGGTCACACTGCTACAGCATCATTTCAATTCTCCTTTTCGCAACAATTCAACTATTTTGCTGGTTTGCCGTTTTGGGGGGCTTTACACGCCGGCGCTGTTGGTACAAATAAATCATCATCGTCAACAGCAGCAGCTCTGGAGGCGGAAGACAACAGTAGAAGTGGTCCGTCTTGGCAAGCTCCTGCATCTGCTGCTCTGTGCGATTCAGACATGTTATCATCAATTTCTACGTCAAGGGCCAGCAGGGGCAAGGGGACTCTTTTACCATCTCCTCCTTCAACTACCTCCGGTCTCACACTTATGATGCTGGATAACAACCACAGGAAATTCCGCAGTGAAGATAGAATGGCCAGTCCAATCAGTAGACCATCAACGTCACCAGTAACGACGGATGACGACAATACCGTCATTATTCCAGACGATGATGATGATGATGACGTCCCGACCAGAGTTTCTCTTTCTACGTCTGCAGGCTCCATGTTTCCACTTGGAGCTGCAATGAACTTGTCTACAATTGGCAGTGGTCAAACTGAAACCACATCCAGTAAACTTAGCAGATTCCTTAGTAGTCGAAACCATTACCATCCAAATCAACATGAAATTTCCATTTCTTGTCTCAGGTCACCCCAAAAGAAGAAAATCAAGTCTTTTACTATTGATGAGCTATTGAAACCTGACAGTAGCTGTTATCATAACAACAATAATAATGAGGTGGACGATAAAAAAATTCCCAAAAATTTAAATAGTGTCGGCAATCAATTTAATAAGCTAACCACCACTTCTCCAACGTTTGTTTCCCCAGAAAACAATATTGTCATTTCTAGTCACGGTAAAAACAAGCATAGCGCAACCGAAGAGATATCAACGTCGTTGCTGAAAACTAAAGGTAGAAAGTGCGACTCAGACTAAACGTGTAAAGCCCTTTTTAGCTATTGGCGTTTATATTAATAATTGTAGTATGCACTTCTCAATATAAAGTCCTGTACATTACGAATGAAATATACCTATGCAAAATATGTAAATCGATAAAAACTTCAAATAAACATGTAACTTACTCCGTAGTCACATTTTATTATTAGACTTCTTCGAAGTATTTTATAAGCTATGTTAGGCACATGCATTTATAATAATTGTTAATTAAACTATTGAACTGGACTCCATAAAGTCATGCTTGTCATGTGTACTTTTTTCTTGAAGTTGTTTGTGCAAACGTTTAGCAGACAAAATAACTGGAATTGGATGGAACAAACCGCAAGAGCTAATTTTATATTGGATAAGGGAAACCAACAAGAACAATTAATTGCAAAATAAAATGGAAGTAACGCGAAACGAATGCAAAGAAATTGATTCCAATCCAAAAGCATCCAATAGTTCAATAACGCATAAAAATATAACCTCATTGATATAATGTATTTAACAAGCATATTATATGCCGTTGCCGTATGCAATGTGCGTAGGTAGAAGTGACGACAGCATGTTCAAGGAAACGTTTTTTGGTACTGCAGATGCAGACTTATTACAAGGAAAGTTCTAGAATTGTGTAATATATATATTATTATACAACTTAGACGAAAAATTACTAGGAACAATCTGAAATATAGCTAACAAGATAAAGGAGAAGAAAATTAGAATGAAATTACCAAAAATAGTAATTTTTTATACCATCGTGACTGCTGCAATGCGTCTATGATTCCAAAAAATCACCGCAACTGGATATTATGACGAACGCGATTAACTGGTACAATAAAGAAAGTAACGTGTATAGTAGTCACAGTCACAGTTGCCTTAGAGAAACGTTTTCATTCACGTATGAATCAACTCAGAGGTTAACTTGGTATCCTATGATTACACACCATACGTCAAACACCTTTCACCGCTGAACTTTAGATCATATAAAAGCAAATCTTTGTATCATTTTAATTTCAGTTCTGATCTATCCTTTTGCTAACTTAATTCCCCTCCCATATATTTCCGTTATTGTATTTTCCGAAATCTCCGTCATTAACCGTTGAACCGACATGTCTCATAATAACACATTAACCGTCTCCTGTGGCATCTTGCTTATCTTCAGTCTGCTGGTACAGTTGTTTATTAATGTGCCATCATCTGAAGGACGATCATTGTATTGGGATAACGATGTCCCGAACGAAGTTTCCCTCACCGACGAAACAGTGGAACAGTACGATTTTCCTTCCAGGGAGGCAGAAAATTTCGGTGAATTAGGAAAAGTTAGACAAGCTCGATTGGCCTTTCCGGTAAAAACATTATTATTTGCTCCACCATTAAAAACTTAATATATCCATCCACCTCCTAAAGTACGTTTTGATGGTTAAATAGCAGCGCTTTTTGTATATCATTCCTTTAGATTGACGTTCAAGATAGATGTCGAGAGGGACACGTAGTCAACAGCGCGGGGATATGTGCCCAAGAAGGCACAACTGATAATTACGACTACTGAATGAAAGTATTTTGCCGTAAAGTAGTCAAATTCGCCATACTGGTACCAATTAGTACTTATGAACTATGGTGAATAATGAGTACGCAGCATTGCCGAAAGTTGAATCTCTTCCTCTTGATCGTTTAGCATGATCATAAAGTATATATTAGCCTTGGAGTGCGAGTACACTTGCTAAGCAGAATCCCTTTAAAATAGAAATTTACTAAAATTATTAAGTTTTTAGAAATAGAAATAGCACAGTTATTTTTGTAAAACATATATGTTAATGGGGCTAGTATGGCCGTTTACAATGATGTAATTAAATTAAATTAAGCTGGATTGTATTGTTTTAATGCATTATTTTCACATCGATCTGCAATTCGCTGTCAGTCATAAGTTTCATATTTAGTTGAAATTTTCACGATTGGAATGGAACACAAAGTTACGATCTAGCACGTACGTGCAATGTTATTGTATCAAATGTCATAAAGTTAATGTGTAAACAACTCACAAGAACAGGGTGATACAATCTTTCCTGGCTGTTTAATCCACGTTACAAGGGAAAATACGGCTAGAAAGAATAGACATTCGAAATTAGAAACGTGGTTCAATTTATTCAATTATGAGGACACTTTTTTTCTTGTCAGTCTTATATCCGCAGAAAGCTAAATTGACTGTTAAACCGCGAACGTCCTTATCATTCATAC
>JAHZNE010004659.1:0-20937 GCA_027744055.1 Callyntrura sp. NNG-2020 | reverse complement strand
AAAAAATTTTCCTGTTGATGCTCCCAAATAAAAACTACAAGGGAAAAAAGTAGGATACAAACTTCCCTTCAGCCCTGTATATGCTTCAACCGTAAAACTATAAAATTGTAAAATATGTATTTAACGGCTAAACATTAGATGTCAGTGATTGGTTTATTTCTATAGTATAAAAAGGGAAACTCCTTCCCGCTCCGTGAAATTAAATACATATGATAATTTCAATACATTATCGATGTCGTGCGTAATATAAAATATGTAACAAGCATTGTACGTAAGGTTTGCTAAGTTTTTATGCACTTGTGTATTACCATTGACGTTATGTTAATTATAATGATACATATGAAAAATGATACAATTGCAGGCCACACATGTGGATGAGTAATGCCAAAACCGCGACTCCAAGCCCAGCGAAGAGATTCCGTTCCCAGAGTGGACGGTAGTAGCTTTACCATCATTTGCATCAATTCAGGCATTGATTCCAGTGGCCAAACAGTACCTACGCAAGTTTTTAATAAATTGTTGACGAAGGAAAAAAGTTAATTAGAGAAGAGCATAGGGCAAAGTAATCGTAACGGTGTAGACCTGATAGAAACAGATTTGGAAGAACAGCCGCCAGTCCAATCATTGCCAATTCGACTTGTTTATGCAGTAAAGTTCCTAACAGGAATCCTACGGACATGCCCAAGTAACCCGACAGTATATTGAGCAGGAAGAGAAAGACAAGGGGAAACGGAGCGACTTCATGCAGCGGTATCCACCGATATATAAGGACAAATAGAAGAGACGCCTGCACCAGAATAATTATGGTTTCCGCAACATAGTGAGCAATCACTACTTCACTGTACTTTACGCCAGACATCAGAAGGCGACTCAGCATGCCACTGTTTCGTTCCTCTTGAAAATTTAATCCACTTGAGATAAGCCCGTAGAAGAAGATGCATCTGGGAATATGAACATGTTGCGTAAAATGTAATCTCATTTCCAACCAATAATTATGCTAATTTTACGGAAGTTTCTTTACATTGGAGATAGTCCTAGTCCAGCATATTCACTCAGATTGATACCGCCGTCCTCACCAAATATGGGAGTTTTGTATTGTAAAGGAAGCCTTCCTGATTCTTTATTATTTCCACATAAAGTGTGCAACAGGGCTAAGAATTCCTTCTGGACCCGGTGGAGCTCCAGGAGTATGAAGTAACGCGCAATTGAATCTGTTTAAAATTGGAACATAAATTGCACGTCTAAAATGTACATTTACCTGTAACATATAGGCATAAATTGCATAATTAAAATGGAATTGCATGTATGCATGGGTGACCGGACCACATTACAAACTATGAACGACTTACTTGATTGATCCAATTGAGCAGTAATATGGGAGCCAATCAATGTTGTCATGTTCATAGCCGTACCAGGACTATTGTATGTCAACGCGCGAGAAACCAAACTTTTTGAAAAGATTTCTGAAAAACTAATGTAGCCGCGTGTTTTACCCTGGTGAACTGCTGTGATTGCGTCTTCTTTTGTAGAAAAATAAGATAACGAAATTTCATTGTTTGATATCATGTTTATGAAGACACAACTGAGTAGCGCCTTTTCACAGTGAGTGTTGTTAGATAGAGTAATGTCCGGACATATTGGGGGAGCGTTTGTTGAGTTAATAAAGTGTGAATCCATCCTATGTAATAATTCGTTGTTAACCACGCCAAGTCTAACGTGAGTCAGTGGGTTACTACAATATAATTTAAAATTAAGGATAAAAAATCAAATTTTAAAACAATGATAAATTGTGTATGCGATAGCTTGTGACTAAACGCAGTACTACCTAGGAATCAATGTTGACAGCAGTTGTATGGCAGGTGAGAGGGTTAAAAATAGAAGGAAGCTGTGAAACCAAAAATGTTTGAATTAAAAAATGACAAAATAGGGAAATGAAAGGTTATCATCGTAACCGAAACTTACGGGACATTGCGAAGTAACAGTGTCCAGCTTTTCCGGGTCAGTACCCTTACGACAGACGGTTTAAACAATGAAGTACAAGTCATTTTGGTTTTGGGTTTGTTGTTTTCCGGGCTGTTGAAAAGCCAGCGCTGCACGGCCACATTCTTTCTCAAGGCTGAAGTACTCTCGTTGGCTATTCGAAACAAGCTCGGATTTTTTCGAATTTTTAGCACAGCATCATTCAAACTTGTTGAATTACTTATGCTTAGGAGATAATTGGGAGAATTTTCCGCCTTAATCTTGCCATTTCCCAAGATTCCTATCTATAAAACGCATTAATTACAAAGGGATCACTCAAATAGCCTTCCTTGAATAATCGATAATGCATAATAAATAAAAGATTTATACTAAAATATTACTCTGTCTGCTTTTCTCATTTCATCAACGTAATGTGTTGTAATAATGACTGTAACACCATCAAATTTGACTAAATAACGGAGATGATTCCATATTCTATAATAAAAAACCGTATGAATGCTATTTTATTTGCTGCAAGCACATATGCTTGACATTGACAAAAAGTAGACGTTGGCACTCAAAAAATGTACCTTGCTCTGAGCAATGGATCCATTCCGACAGTCTATAGGAGAAAAATATCTGCTAGATAAACATTTCACATTTTTTAAATATTTTTGAATGAATTATGACAGCACATAAAAGAATACACAATCTTCTGAATCCTAAATTTCTCGAAGCCAGAAGCGAGGATATTCAGTAAAATTGGTACAATTTGTAAATTTAAATAATAACATTTACTACATAAGTGAATGTTCTCAAATTACATGAAAAACTGAAATTTCGATGAAAAACTTTTCTCGTGGAATTCTAGACTTCGTGTAAATTTTAAGGGCTTGAATGATTGTGAATCCTACTTTTGTACTAGTTCATTTTCTTACAGGTTCATCTAGCAGAATTAGTCTGGGTGAGTGGACAAGTGAAATCATGAAGGACACTCGACGCTGTTGGCCTCCACTAAGAGATTCAATTCGCGCGTTCCGTTTATCATGTAATTGCGTCAACTCCAACAACTTATCAATAGCTTGATCCAGCTCGTTTGTGCACATTTGATAAAGATGACCAAAAAACGCGAGAATCTCCATTACAGTAAACTTCTGGTACAGGGAGATTTCTTGAGGCATGTAACCAACATCTCTTCCACGAGTGTAACGACCAGCTTTGTTTGAGGTGTCGCTCTGATTGCATCCGAACAAAGAAATTTCCCCGGATTGTATAGAACGAATACCCAGAATACAGGACATCAAAGTAGTTTTGCCACAACCACTGCTACCTGTCAGGCCGTATCTGATATATCGGAAATAATTAACTATATTCCTTGTTGCTCACAATGCAATGTGTGTTTGTGTTTATCACGTATTATTATTTTAAATGCACAAAATTAGCTTACATGGAACTTTTAAAAACTGTCATACTCAAGCCGTCCAGGACCTTCTCCTTTTGTCCTTCATGCCGATAGACAACGTCCGTTGCCATAACGGCAGGCGTTCCTTCTATTGAATTCGAGTTCCTCGAGTTCGACATCTTTTGTTCGTTACCAAATCAACTTCTAATTCGAGTGCAGTTCCTTTCAAAATCTCACAGATTTTGGTCATTCAGTTGTGAGCACTTTTGCAATTACCTTTATGATCAGTACACACTATGAAAAAGTAATGATTTATAATTTATAACAACTGCTCTTTAAGCGCTTCTCATATCTCTCATACAATTTCCAGTTATAAAAGTTGAAAATCTAAAAAAAACTATTAAATACGGAATAGTTATCAGCGTGTTAGCATTTTGTTAAACTCAGAAATAAGTATACCCCATTATGGGAACACTGCAAAGGTGAGAAATGCGCATAATAAACTTTGCCAAGCAAGATACTCAAATAAATAGATAGGTAGGGTAAGTATATGATTACTCCTTGACATTGAAGCAAGTGCATGTGCAAGTGATATTGAAGTGCTTGTTGGTTTGATGAGCAACTGAAATCCAGTTCAGCCACCAATATGAAGGTAAAAGGGTGAATACATGTTATATGTGTATGAAAATACATAGTAAACGTACAACTTCCGTTTATTATTTGGTATCTTGAATACGGAAACAGGTAGCCCCTGCAAATAATTTAGCAACAGAATAATTCCACGTGACAGATTATAACGATCTCTTACCGTGAACCCTTGGAATCCCTTGTCCTGTTTCAATCATAACAGATAGTCTTAAATACTCCATAAATTTGTGAGATTCGTATTACATTGTAGAAGTACTTTTTAATTGTTATCAACGTAAAGGTCTTGAGTGGAATGTAATATTTATTGTGTCCAGAAAATGCATCAAATTTGTAGACAAATTTAAGTTGCATCATGGCATATGATTATGATTACCAATGTGCCACATGAAATTGAGGCAAGGATAATATGTGTTCCAGAAGATATGAAGTATGTTTTTGCTTATACATACGTTGCAAGTAATTGTCAAGGGAGACCGTTGATCGTGTTATGAAAAGACAACAAATATTTAACACTTTTATTGGTTAGACCTTTCGTCGTAAATTAAATAAAACAATTGCGTATTTAAGCAAATAAACTGTAAACTGGTCAACTGTTTTTTAAAATTTCCTATGCAAAATCGCATAATTTTAATGATTACCATTGATGTTTTGACTTTTTATGCTATGTTATTATTCTGGGTGCAAAAATGAAACCGTACTGGCATTTGACACAGTAGTGCAAATTATAAAACAAAATTGTATTTAAACACATAGGAGGCGACCTATGGAAACCGGAATGTTTCTATTCATTTTGTACGGTATCATTTTTGCACCCAGAATATTTGAGGTTGTGTTAAATCTCTCGATTTTTAAAAGTGTTTTTTAAATACTCTGCAGAAGAGAGTGCTGGGAGTAAAATCATTATATTCAACTCGATTTGGAGCAAAAAATATATTACAGCAATGCAATCTTAATTAATGCAGGAATAATGTAAGATACAATTAAGAATGAAATTTTAACGCTTTAAAAATAATCTCCTTTAAGGAAACTGGTCTAGTCTCCAAAATAACAACCTCATAACAAAACTATATGAAATAGTGCTATGCTAAGACGTGTTAACGGGCGTGTTTAGTGCTGATCAATATCAATAATTTCCGGGAACTTTGCATATTAGCACAATCAATAGTTAATACGTCCTACGGAAAGGCCGATTGGTAAAATAATATGGTTCTGACGTAGGTTTTATATTTTTAGTTCCTACAGTAAAATAGTAAGTTTCCTGTTTCTTTTTGCTCTCTCGTATTTGTACATATATATAGCCCCCTTCTTCTCACGCCCAGCTAGAAACCTTTAATTGCTTTGCTAAAGGTTCAACATTCTTTACAGTAAGTGTCGGAATGCTACATGAAACAATTTATGCTTAAGTTGCGGTAGGTAAGCCAACTTACCATTAGCATAGACAAATATTTTGTGTATATGTTATAGACATGGTAAAGGATAATAAATGCATTGCACTGTATACTGTAGATTTTTACATTAAACGTGAAGGCACGTTGTAAATAAATAAACTATGTAAAATAATTATTCTTACTTCCTTACACATCATAAAAACAATATACATATATAACGTTGGGCTGCCGTGGCTATTGTTTGTGCTGGGAGAGACAGTCGCGTTGAACCCTGAACATATTGGGAGAATTAAGTTGCTCACTTCACAAGAGCAGTTATGTTCAAGTAATTACTTGGGACTTACTTTACCAACATTAGTATCTGTTTGGAATTGCTATTAATTAATTTGCCCTTTACTCGTAGAAATTGCAGGTGAGATTGGCATCATTTATGGTTGCACAGTCAATATTATAAAAATTAGGTAAGATCTTTTATTTCAGTTTTGTTTCATGCTGCACTGCGCATTATGTAGCCTAATGGCTTCACCACACTCACACGGGATTTTAGTATAACGATATTAATACCGCTCGTTTAATACATTATGTTAATCAGGATGCGATATTACCGGTGAATATTTTTCTAATATGATATGCATGATTGCTGTAGGAACTAAACTTTGCAGTATCGGAATGCAGGAATTAGATATTGTAAGTGGACTTTGACTGATTCTTAAAGACATTTTGCAATGTAATATTTAACATAGTTTTTAATACTACCGCTATGAACCTAACACCACTGCCTCGTTTCATTCAGGATATCGGAAAATGATAAGATACTAATCGAGAATTTATATTGTATGACAAAATTTTTACCTTTCCCGAATGCACTGGATCAAAGGTGGTAGGTAAATGTACATCCAACACAGCTTATCGCGTACCCGTTAATATTGCTCCAAATAAACCCCATCCTGTTCCCTTTCGTAAGGATAACCTCCATAATATTTTTAGCATTGCAAAAGGGCCATTTTTCTATCTGAGTTTACTTAACATGTTCATTTTTCTGACAGTTGTCATTATTATTATCAATCACCAACTGTCTGGCTCTGGTTGGCTATCATCAAAGTTCTCCTCTTTTTGGCAAAAATGTAGCCAGATAGTAGATCTCTGTATTAACTTACTGATTCATCTGTCGAACGTACGCAATAACAATGATACCGTGTAGCATGTATATAGTAGCATGTGATACACACGTGCATTAAAATTTTATAACGAACTTCGCCTTATGAGGAACAACGGAGATAAAGCAGAGAAAATAATTCATACATATCCATTAACAAATTAGCATCAAACTGACACCTGAAATTAGCGCTTTCCAAAAGAATGTAAACTTTTACATAATAACAATAACGATGTCTCCGGTCGTGTTACATTCAAAATCAAAAACACCATTAACACGTGAACATAAAGCATGCAACAGCACATATTACTTAAATTACTATGGCTATGGTGGGTACCCAACCGGACCTGGTTAAGAAAAAATAGTGTGGTATGTGACTAGAGATGTTTGCAAATTGCAATGCTGTAGTGTCTCACACAAACTTCACGTATACTATGGTTAGCATTTTAAAGATGATACAGTTTATTTTATAAAAAAAATTTAACGTGTTGCTCTTAATTTGTAATTGGGAACATGCTATCCACTAGGTTGTTAATAGCTTCCTGGTCATGCTGGTTTTTGAGACGTCCTCATGTGCTAGTTCTAGCTAAAGCGATTGAAGTGTATAAATAGACATGACAATATAACTATAGTAGTTATGGAATTTGTGAACATCAAACGTTTTTTAAGTAGCAAGTAATATTAAGATACATAGTGAATATGAGTACTGGTGAGGCAACACAAGGCACCTTAGTTATCTTTATCTTAATTTCAGTCAATAGTTTGCATTCATTGCAACGGAACAACGCACATGTTATAACTTCTTATGGCGTAAAAACCATGGACAATGTCAATTGCAAAAATAAAGCATGCTCTTATTCATAATATAATATGCTGTTTGGAAGAGCAAAGCTGGTCATAACTGACATTTAAGACATCATGTTTTTCGGTGCCTTATAGGTTTATATTTTCGCTTGCAACAGAAAAATTTACGACGTAAAGTGTTGAGAGATTGTTATATACCTGCGGGTATGTCCATAATTTTAGACTGGCTTAGCTTTATTCAGTATCATTCCCGAAAAATGATTAGCTACCTACCGTAACTGGAAAGCGTTTGCTGCATGAATGACCACCCGATGCTGGATTTTTTGTCTTTGGCTAGTCAAGAAAAGTTATTTCTCTGAGAACCATTAACAATGTTACTTCAAGCAGATTTACCAGATTCTCCGCTGGAAAAAGCGAATCCATTCTCGAAACTATTTTTCTGGTGTTGATACATATACTTTAATTGTAGTAATTTTTAATCACACTACTTGAGCCTTACTTATCTTAGTTTGGAAATTTGTAGGTGGTTAAATGGTTTATTTTCAAAGGGGAGTCAACGCCCTTTAGAAATTTCGGATCTGTACAAAACACTCCCAAAAGACCACTCAGAAAGTCTGGGTAATGGATTGGCAAATAAATGGGCGGAAGAATTGGAGAAGGGTAAACCAAATGGGAAAATCAAAGGAACGCCGAGTTTGCGTAGGGCCATAATGCGGGAATTTGGTTGGCAATATTTTGCCGTTGGGATGTTGGTCTTTTTGGAAGAATGTGTAGCCAGGTAGTATATCGGGGGTCTGGTCTGTTCAGTTCCTTTATTTAATTAATTCAAAACGCCATGGTTTATAAAAAGGAATTTTTCGTTTTTGTAGAATAGCACAGCCATTATTTTTGGGATTTTTAATACGATACTTTGCGGATCGAGATCATTATAAGGGTTACCACGGATATATTTTTGCGGGCGGTGTGGTAATAAATTCTGTCATTTGCACCGTTGCGCACCATCCCTTCATTTTTGGGGTGCAACACGTCGGTATGAAAATACGTGTTGCCTGTTGCTCTCTAGTGTATCGTAAATCGTTACGACTAAGCCAATCCGCGTTGGGGAAAACGAATGTCGGTCAGCTTACCAATTTGATAAGCAATGGTAATCGTAATATATAATCACAAAATATAATAAAATCAAATTTAAACCAAGTTTCCTATCACTTTGTGTACAAATTTTGTTTTCTAAAACTCTTACCAGACGTTAACCGATTTGATCAATGCACCATATTTTTGCATTATGTGTGGGTGGGACCTGTCCAAGCCATTATTGCGACGTACATTCTTTGGGGTTACTTTGGATCCTCATGTTTGGCTGGGTTGTTGGTACTTGCGTTGTTTGTACCGCTGCAAGGTAACTGACGTTAACATATAATTGTTATACCATAAGTCTTTACAGTGATAATCTAAACGGTAGGGGTAATCAATTGTGCTAGAATGCATGTATAGTGTATTTGTATCTTATCCACAGGATACTTTGGTAAACTGTTTTCTCGTTTACGGACAGCTACCGCTGGACGCACAGATAAGCGGATTCGCGTGCTAAATGAAATTATTGCAGGGATTAGGTAAATGTTCATAATTAAACAACTTTTTATATCACCAATTTCGACGTTTCAGTAGGTGTCTCTAAAATCTATTACTGACATTTATTTATATTTTTATGGAAATATCTGCAGGGTCATCAAGATGTATGCATGGTAAGATGATGAATTATGGCTAAGCGAGGAAACCCCGTGATGCTGCATTTACAACAACATTTTAAATTTCTGAAGCATAAAGGCAATCATGCAATAAAAATAACTTTATAAATTTTGAACATGCACAGGGAAAAGCCATTCTCAGCGCTGGTTTCAGATTCTAGAAGGTTAGTGGGCAGAAATGTACTTAGAGAATGATGTAAATGAAGACAAAATATTGTTATACAATTAATTATGTACCCGTGTTTCATAGAGACGAAGTGAAAGTGATACGAAACACGTCTCGTCTTCGAGCCCTCAACATGTCTGTATTTTACGTATCTTCAAAACTGATAGTTTTCTTAACCCTACTGGTTTATGTTATTGCAACAAACAATGTACTCACTGCTGAAAAGGTAGAGACAAACCATTAAAAATAATACTGTGTTACGACCGCATTCTTTAAGGAATATAAGGTGTATAGTGTAGTGGCTTGGCCATTTTTTAATAGTGTATTAAAAAATAGCCAAGATGGCCATTAATGAAAATCATTTCTTTGCCAACTCAGGTGTTTGTAACGTTATCCTTATATAGCAATTTACGATTAGCAATGACATTATGGTTCCCTTACGGAATTGTTTCAAAACTGATAGTTTTCTTAACCCTACTGGTTTATGTTATTGCAACAAACAATGTACTCACTGCTGAAAAGGTAGAGACAACCCATTAAAAATAATACTGTGTTACGACCGCATTCTTTAAGGAATATAATGGTTGTAGTGTATTAAAAAATAGCCAAGATAGCCTCTTAATGAAAATCATTTCTTTGCCAACTCAGGTGTTTGTAACGTTATCCTTATATAGCAATTTACGATTAGCAATGACATTATGGTTCCCTTACGGAATTGCACAGCTTGGAGAAACCCTTGTGTCAATTAAACGATTACAGGTAGCGAGATAATAATTGTTTTATTACAATAAACTGTGTATATGGGTAGATAGTTGATAGTAATGCCAGTTTTTGGAAATAAAATATTTATTTCTTCCTTGCGTAGGAATATTTACTTATGGAGGAACGACAGGTGGATATTGAAACCTCAGATAAAATTCCAGTTGGGTTGAAAACTGATGAGAGCGACACAAAAGATAAATCATCTTCTGAGGAAATTTCTCCTGTGAGCGTTACTGTAAATAACGTATCAGCCAAGTGGTCAGACGAGTACACTGAGAACACTTTGACAAATGTTTCCCTTACAGTCAAAGCCGGGGAACTTTGTACCATAATTGGCCATGTGGGATCGGGAAAGAGTTCCCTGATACACGTCATCCTTAAGGAGTTACCCACTAGTTCCGGTAGTGTAAATGTGAATGGAAGTGTAGTTAGCGGATAAAGTGGTAATACTCGTGACACACCAGCTACAATTCCTAAAATCAGTGGAAAACATCATTTTGTTACGGGCTGGTCATGTGCAAGCACAAGGATCTTACAATGACTTACAATCCAGCGGCATTAATTTTACACAGTTGCTTAACGATACAGAGAATGAGGATAAAAAGGATGATACGACGTCCACTAGAAGATCAAGCTTTGTTCAACGATCCCGTACTGCATCCGAAGGTTCTGTTGCTTCAACGCTTTTGGCCGCATTTGATGAGGACCGTTCACTTCCCGATCTCAAGAAGACCAGCGGTGAAAAAAGTGAAGATGGACCAAAGGCTGTGTCAGAAACTACAAATACTGGGGGTGTGGGATTTGCTACGTATTGGAAGTATTATATGGCGGGATCCAATTACTTCACATTTTCCCTTCTTATCTTGTTTAATGTCTTAACCCAATTTTGTTTTACCGGGACGGACTGGTGGCTCAACTTTTGGACGAAAACACAAAGAGCCAATTTTACTGTGCCAGTGTCCCCGGATGAGGCATTATATCAATTGTATACGAATCACAATGTTCAGATTTACGTGTACAGCGGGATAATGGTTTGCCTATTTATTTTTTCCACCGCAAGAACTCTGCTGTTCTTTAACATGTGCATGAACTCTTCAGTAAATCTACACGACCGGATATTTAATGGGATTATACGAGCACCCATCAAGTTTTTTGAAGCAAATCCGATTGGGAGAATATTAAATAGAATGGCAAAGGACATCGGCATCATTGACGAGCTGTTACCTCAAACAAGCTTTGACATCATGGAGGTGAGTATACTTAGCTATGCCAGTAAAGTCAAAGTATCAAGTTCCAGATTTTTGACAAGAGGTTTTAATTCGTTAATTATGTCGTAGATAGGTCTCAACGTTGTCGGTATTCTTGTAATTGTGGGCGTGGTCAATCCTTTATTGCTGATACCTTCTGTTGCGATGATTTTCATGTTTTACTTTCTACGAAAATACTACCTGAGAACGGCACGAAGTGTTAAGAGATTGGAAGGAATTTGTAAATTGACAATAATTTTTAAAAAATCAATTTTGAAAAATGAAAGCGTTAATACTATAATCATGTCGTCTGCTATTATAATTAGCTCGCAGTCCAGTCTATTCTCACCTGAGTACTTCGTTATATGGACTGACCACCATAAGAGCATTCCGGGCAGAGAAAGAGTTGTGCCGACAGTTTGATGACCATTTAGATATGCATACATCAACCTGGTTTCTTTTTATTTCTACCACACGGTGGCTCGGCGTTTGGATCGACTGGATGTCTGTGATGTACCTCGGAATTGTCACATTTAGTTTTTTGTTATTTGCAACTGGCAAGTATATTTATTACAATATTAATTAAAGCACTATAGTTAGCGTCTCTTGGATGAAAGTAATGAGCATTAAACCAGGTAAATATAATGATTTCTGCAGATGCTGCTCAAGTTGGTCTAGCGGTAGCATCTGCAATGATGATGACCGGCATGTTTCAATATGGTGTTCATCAGAGTGCTGAAGTAGAGAATCAAATGGTCAGTGTAGAAAGAGTGCTGGAGTACACAGAAATTGAACCCGAGCCTCCATTGGAGTCTGCATCAGATGGTACCTTAACAAGCTTTAAATATGTAGTGAGACTTAAGGGTCTTTTTGTAATACATGTAAGCGCTTTATTAAAAACATACACATTACACCAGTAATGAGACATTAACATTCTCGTAGATAAACGACCTCCAAAATCGTGGCCTAGCAACGGTGAAATTACCCTGAAAGATTTGCAGCTATGCTATGGGGAGGACAATAAACCAGTACTCAAGAACATTTCTTGCGTCTTTAAGGCTCAAGAAAAAATCGGCATTGTCGGGCGAACCGGCGCAGGAAAGAGTTCTTTAATTACAGCGTTGTTTCGTCTTTGTGAACCTTCCAGCGGTTTGATTGAAATTGATGGGATCGACGTCCTTCAAATTGGACTGCATGAGCTCCGCTCAAAAATCTCAATTATTCCCCAAGAACCTGTATTATTTAATGGAACATTGCGACAAAATTTAGATCCCTTTGAAGAATTCAATGACTCTGAAATTTGGGAAGTGTTGGAGGCTGTACATTTGTCGGAGGAGGTGAGGCGGTCGGCGGCTGGACTTTTAGTAGAAGTTACGGAAGGTGGTTCGAACTTAAGCGTGGGTCAACGACAGCTTGTATGTCTCGGTCGCGCCATGCTTCGGAAAAACAAGATATTGGTGAGGAGAAGACCAAAAAGGGAATTACGTTTTATTGCCAACTTCAACTTAATGTTTAACAAAGTTCTTTTTATTTTTGAAGGTACTCGATGAAGCTACTGCTAATATCGATGAAGCGTAAGAAACACTAAAAATACTAAGATTTTTTTTCCATGAAGTGTCAACAAGTGCGTTATAGAAAGCAAAATTTTCTACTCAAAGATACATATATGCCCTAATACGTAGTACATTTACAAAGGGAAACACAATTTGAAAGTTGACAGTTGACATCCATGGCACTCAAAAAAGATACCCTGGTGATGGTGAGAACAAAACTCGATAAACTTGTTCAGCATATGAGGGTGTACCTGTTGTAGCAGCGGTCCATAAACCTTCAAGGTTGGACCACTTTCGGTCCAAAATCATAAGTGATCATTGCACATTTTTAAGTGACCCTTATTTGATTGGCGAAAATAGGATTCTTTTCGTACTTGAGTTATCGCATGAACGGCCGGAGGGATAAGTCTATCAGCCAGACAAATTCAACGATCTTATTTTTTCTAGAACGGATGCATTGATTCAAACCACCATTCGCACCAAGTTCATGGATTGTACCGTACTCACTGTAGCCCATAGACTGCACACGGTAATGGACTCGGACAAAATTCTGGTCTTGGACGCTGGAATAATCAAGGTCAGATAAAACATTGTGATTTAAGAGAAGTTGTATGTGGGCAGTAAAAGTCGGTAAGAAATAAATAATGAGCTAGTTATGATGGTAGGAGTATGACGAGCCCTACATTTTACTTCAAAATCGTCCTAATGGAGCACTATATTCGTTAGTGCAGCAAACGGGGTATGCGGCTGCTGAGAATCTCTACAAAATAGCAACAGAGGTGTCATTCTTTTCATTTGTTAATGATTACAAGTTTAAATACACCATAATATATTCAAGTATAACGCAACATGATTTTTTTCTATATCGACTAGACACACTTGTCCAAAATGGAAGCAAAGTGATTACTGGAGAATGGCGATAATTGTGTATCACAGGAACTGTAACCTTCATCTTTAATAGCGCGGTGTAGTGCTGAACAAGCCCACAAATTGTTTTACAACTTACTTTTAAGTAGTTAGGTACTTTGTACATGCATCTATATTATATTTAAAAGATGTGGCTTGTATAATAGTTAGTGTTTAATAATGTAGCGAATCGAGCATACGAAGCGCGACACTAAATTCACATGCGTTGAAATATGAGAGCATTTTTCTTTATGTAAATGCACTGCGACTTTTAACAACATAAAAATATTTGATATTTATTCTGCAATCATTACATATAAGCAAATGTTCACACATACACATACTATTAACAAGATCATAATTCAAATTCCTCATCATCCATATAAATTAAAAATAAATCATATACAATCAAAATATACAACTACTATACGCTGTATATTCTTTTGACTATCAGATTCATACCATTAAAGTTTTACTGGACTATGCATTATTCTTATAGCTGCTTGGATAATTAAATTAAATTACAGCAACATTAAATATATTACTAAGCTCAAATGTTTATTTTGCAGATGTTATCACTATGTTTGTACTTTCTACACCTCAACTAATAACTAACGACAAATAATTAATTTGCTTAGACAAATATATCAGAATCAGCATATTTGATATTACAATTTACTCCACTCCGAGTGAAACGGAGTCTATTGTCTATTGAAATAAAAATAAACATTCTATAAATTCGACAGTATAACTGGTAACAAATATGCTCCAAACGAGAATAATGGGTACCTTTATGATTAGCCCTAACTAAGCATGATTTTGCCTATAAAAATGCTGACCCAAGCATTGTCGAGTTTTTGAACGGCAGTAATAACGACCTTAATTGTGTTTCACAAGTTTGGTAAATCTATAAATAGATTTATATTTATTTAATTTATTTAAGACTTAAATTTTAGTCTTCTGGATACGTGATTTAAAAAATATAAGTAAAACCATTGAAATAACCCCCAGGTTTCCTTAGCAACGATCACATTACTTTCACAAATCATTCTTCAAGATAATGCACCAACGGGTTAACAAATACATATGCAACTTACTTCTGTTAGGAGTTACTTACGTTGCAACCGAAAATTACACATACAGGAGCTATAACCAAGGAGTTCTGTGTTCCACACAGTTTGGACCGCCGCTGCAGCCAAACACAGTCGATGAGATCCAGTTTATTGTTCTCTTCGCGCGTGCAGTTAATCTAACAGTGAAAGTAATAGGCAGTCAGCATTCCCTAACGGATATCATATGCACTGAGGGTTTTCTCATATCTCTTGTCCATTTCACAAATTTCTCTTTTAATGAGACGACCAAGCGCATCCGTGCCGGCGCAGGTTTGGAAGTCAAGGATTTTCTAGACTTGGTACACAATGCGGGTTGTGGAATCACCGGAGAGCCAACCTTCGGTGGTATCACTCTGGGTGGCGCCATCGCAGTCGGGGTTCATGGAACTGGGATTTTGCATCCTACCTTGCTCTCTGACCAAATGACGGCGATGAGTTTTGTGGATGGTGAGGGTAACGTAAGACATGTGGAGGAAAATGACGAAATGTTTGACGCTCTCCGTGTCAGTTTAGGGCTGTTGGGAATTATTTACAACGTTGAGTTTGTGTGCCAGCCCCGCCACAAGCTAACAATGAACATTTTCCCCCGTAGTGACGACATTTTAAGAGATGGGGCCGTGGAATTACTAAATATGGTAAAGACTCATGACGTATTTCAGTTTTGGTGGTTTCCCACAAATAATCAAGTGGTTCTCAGCCTTGGTAACCAAACTGGGGAGCAAGTGCTGGGAAACTGTCAGACTAATTACATTTCAAACTTATCCCCTGCGCTAGCTTTGGGTTTGGCAAAGGCATGCGAAAGTATACAAGCGGAAGAGGATCACGAAGGAATGTTTCTTTTGCAAAGCTACGGAATGTTGCGCTTATACCGCTGTATGCCTGGCGTACAGCCATTTTATTCACAGGAAGACGGCCAGACACTGTGCTTACCTCCAGCCACAGGTTGGAGACACAAAATGTCGTCAAATAAATGTGATCAGTGTGCTTGGTTAAACAAGACTGTGCCACTATTGACAGATGACAACTGCATTGCAATTCCCTTAAAACATTTACCAGAAGCTTTGGATGTGCTTAAGGCTATATTTGACTCAGAGCTGGTTGCCTTTCCTTTGAATGGACTCTACTTTCGATTTTTGCAACCAGGTAACGGGCTCTTGGCTATCAATAAAGGAAAAGTTGGTGAATATTGGGTAAGCATAGAGTGGATAACAGTTCCCAGAAAGGACAAGTGTCAACCCAAATTAGGAACTTCTGTTTATCAAAAAATGGCACAGGTCCTGGTATGTCATCGTTCATCATTTCCCTATTTTTTGTCGTCTTGTAGCATTTGTACTTGTTTGGGTAACCGTATTTGTTCCAGATTCACCAGTTTGAAGGCCGTAGTCACTGGGGGAAAGCAGGATTTGTGTATAAAAACGCAGAGCTTATTCTTAAATCGCATGGAGAAGAAAACGTGGAAGCTTTCAAAAAGGTTATGACTCAACTGGATCCTCACGGCACTTTTATGAACACCCTTGGAATGCGAATCAAATCAGGGAAGAGCGTTTATACAACAGACCCGGCGTTAGATAGGTGCTGCGCCTTGAACGAATACTGTTTTTGTACGAATAATCAAAGAGACTGTGGAGATGGGTTATCTCTGGACAAATATTCGTGTCAGAGCTTTTCGAAACTTCTCTGGAGCATATGCACGCCTCCTCTGATACAACAAATAAATGCAAACATTCAACGAAACGTTGTTAACGGTCTAGCAAAGCTTGAAGAGTTAGCAGACGAAGTGTTACTGAAACTGAATCTTAAATTTGGGTTATTTGAACTTGCTCCTTTGTGTGGTGCGTTTGGCCAATTATAGTATCATTTAAATATTATTTTTACTAAATATTGTATTATTGCTTATTACTAATTAATATTGTTATTCCTTTTTGCACATGCGTGTTATAATGGGAATTTGCATGGATGATTTTCAAAACTGTTCTGTAACTACCACCTTTTACTATCTACCCAAGCGACATCTAAGACGTTTACTCCAAGATAGCAATGCGCAATGTCGAAATGATGATTTCAGCGTTTATAACCGTTTGGTATTAGTATGGGACTATGCATGCTGCAAAATAACGATAAAATAAAACACTGAAAAGGTCGTGATAGTGATTCAAGTTGTTATTACTGATTATTATTCATCGGAGGAGCGTAGTATAGCTTTTCAGGATTTCATCTGTCCTTCTATTTGCAGTTGATAAACCTTGAATTACGTAAGCACTTTTATAATTTTTATCCATGTACGTATTTGTCACTGTCAGTGTCAATGAGTAGCATCCATGCATTTCCAAGAAAAACGAAAATACTTTTGTGACAGTGACAGTAATGGACGCTGATGTTGCATATATAAAATCCAGCCAATAATTTATAATTGATAGGATTACATCACACTGATTTTGAATGTAGATTTCGTAGTAATTCATGGACATAGTATTTCAACATCCAAGTCTTCAAAGTGTCATTTGGGACTCAAAGACAGATAAAATAGCAGAGATAGCAAGCACGTGCCCAATGATTGGCAACAAAATTTAAATGGTTATATCATTCATTCCATGTTTCTGTAAGCTTCAGTTACAAAAATGAGGTCGTCGTCATTCTTTCTAGTAGTTGTTCTCTCCGTCGTTGCCGTCCTTGTTGAGTTGCCCACTTGGGGCAACGCACAAGGTTACGGATGTGAAGCTGATATAGAAAATAGCCGAAAACGAGACTGTTTCCCTGGAGAAGGGTCCACCGAACAAAGTTGCCGCGCCAAAAACTGTGTCTGGTGTCCGGAAGGAGACGACGGTATTGGAGACGTACCATGGTGTTTTTTCCACGAAGGCGATGACGGTCCTGGATTCGGATGTGATGACGGATATCTCCCTGGAGACGAAAGGGTGGACTGTGCACCGGGTGAACCGACTAGCGAGACGCACTGTCGTAACAAAGGCTGTACCTGGTGTCCATGGGAAGAAGATGGTGTCACCCCATGGTGTTACATTCCTGGAAAAGCAAGTCCTGGGGGATATTACATGGTCGGTGAACCCATTCAAATTAGCAATGGCATGAGGTATTTTTTTTAAATTAAAGAATGGCAGTACTATATGTGGTTATCATGATATGATAAACGTCTCAGTCGGATTCTGATAACAAATTACGCCTGTCTGTAGAGTCAACCTGATTAAGGCCGTCCAAAATGAGTCGATTGTTTTTGCAGCTGCTAAGGCTTGGGAGGGCGAAGCTGAAACGTTGACCTTGGACGCGGAATTCCAATCAAATTATCGACTTCGTGTTAAAGTTTACAACACCACAAAACGATTTGAAGTTCCCTTGGCCGTTCAATCCCCCACTGGAGGCAATCAGAATCCACTCTATGAAATCCAATTTGAAAATGATCCATTATTTTCGTTCAAGGTCATTCGAAAGTCGAGTGGTACCGTACTTTTTGACTCGAGTCCTGGTAACTTTATCTTTGCGGATCAATATTTGACAATGTCATGGATTCCGGGAAGCAACAATGTATATGGTATTGGGGAAAATGAGCAGAAAAGCTTTAGGCACGACTTTAGCAAAAATATCACATGGGGACTTTGGGGACGTGATCAGCCTCCATCAGTAAGACTAAAGACTAATTTTTGTATTGTAGTTGCATTTGACAATCAGTAGCATATTTAATATTTATATATTTTATTATCAGTTTACGGCGAACATGTATGGTGTACAGCCATACTACACGGTTTTGGAAGAAGATGGGAACGCCCATTCCGTTGCTATTGTTAATAGTAACGCTCAACGTAAGCATATTACATGAACATATCGTTCCACATGTTATCCCTGTGGTAAAAACGGTGAAAAGTTAAATTTAATTAACCTTTATAGAATTTTCGATGCTATCTGGCCCTGTCATCAAATACATAACCACCGGAGGTCTCTTTGACCTTTACTTTTTCCTTGGACCCACACCGGAGAATACAGTTCAACAATACACGGAAGCCGTAGGTCGTCCTCAGATGCCTCCATACTGGGCATTGGGATTCCAACTGTGTCGCTATGGCTACAATACACTGGATAACATGAAAGCAGCCGTAGAACGTACTGCGTCTTATGGCATCCCACATGACGTGCAATACGGAGATATTGACATCATGCACAAAAATTTAGATTTCACCTATTCCCAAGAAAATTTTGCAGGTTTGCCAGCGTACATCAAGGAACTGAAAACAAAGGGAATTAAATTTATGACCATTTTGGATCCATGCATCAGTATTGGAGAAGATCCCGCAGAGTACAGACCTTTGGGCGTGGGTAATGAAATGGACGTTTGGGTAAAGCATCCTGATGGTAGTCCAGTCATCGGAAGAGTATGGCCTTATGATCCCGTCCACTTCCCAGACTACTCCAAGAATTCTACTAGGGAATGGTGGAAGCTGATGATTAGAGAATTCCATGATTTGTTGGAGTACGATGGTCTTTGGATTGTAAGATATAATGTTTTATTTACATATTTACCCCACTTTTAAGTTTCGCCACATCACAATAATGCTCATTGAAATAAACTAAGCAAATTGTTTGGAAATTATTGTATTTTTAGGACATGAATGAGCCTGCTAATTTTGTTGACGGAGATGTGAATGGAGGATGTCGCCAAAATAACCTGAACAATCCCCCTTTTGTTCCACGTATCGAAGGAGGTTATCTTCCATCTAAAACACTGTGTGGAGATCACGTGCAAGAAGCTGGAAATCACTATGATGTGCACAGTATCTACGGCTGGTTTCAATCTGAACCCACTCTCACGTAAGAAACTAGGCAGATAAATACAAGTAGTTAGCTAAATTTTTGTGCATTGTTTTGAGAATCGTTTTCACGTCTTGCTTCTTTAGGGGAACCCGTGAAGGTACTGGTAAACGTGCATTGGTACTCAGCCGAAGCACATTTTTAGGCTCTGGTCACTGGGTAGCTCACTGGCTTGGAGACAACTGGAGCAAATGGGACAACCTTCACTATTCTATCATTGGCATGCTCCAATACAATCAATTCGGCGTTCCTTTTGTGGGTTCGGACATTTGCGGCTTTATCGGTGAATCAAACGCTGATATGTGCCAACGATGGATGGAACTCGGGTCCTTCTACCCATTTTCTAGAAATCACAACGGTTTAGACTACCGTGATCAGGATCCAGGATCATGGGGCGCTGCTGTGGCAGAATCCAGCAAAAATGCTCTCCTTGTCCGTTACACACTTCTTCCCTATTTGTATACTTTGTTTTACAGGAGTGTCTCTGAGGGTAACACTGTTGCCCGTGCCTTGTGGCACGAGTTCCCCACCGACTCCGCCACATGGGGAGTTGACAGCCAATTTATGTGGGGCTCCGGTCTTCTTATTTCTCCAGCCGTGTTGGAAGGCGCTGTTTCTGTGGAAGCGTACTTCCCTAACGCTCGCTTCTACAATTATTTCAATGGTCAAGAGCAATCTACCCGAGGAGACAAGGTTACCTTAGATACACCAAAGGACAAAATTAATTTGCACGTGAGGGGAGGCAACATTCTTCCCATGCAAGAACCTGCAATAAACACTGAAATCTCCAGAAACAACCCTCTTGGTCTTATTGTAGCTTTAGACGAGGATGGAAAGGCTGCCGGAAGCTTGTTTTATGACGACGGAGATACCATTGGTAATTTTATATGCCTATCTTGGTCAATTTGTTATAAACAATCATGTTAATATGTACATTACTGCATTTATTCAGGAACTATCGAAAATGGACAGCACTTTTTGGCTGATTTCGCTGTATCTAGTGGAACGTTGACTTCTACCGTCGTCAAGAATGGCTATGCAGATATGTCACAGAAACGTCTCGATACTATAAGACTTTTGGGAGCGTCTGGTACAATTAACAAAATAACTGTAAATGGACAAGCTCACTCCAGCTTCACCAAGTTGCCTTCTGGTGAAATTCTTATTTCCGATTTGGCTTTGACTCCCACCGCCGCGTTTACAGTGAATTGGTCAGCGTAATTTAAATTTTCTGCTTGTTTTTAAAATTACAGTATCATTTTAATAAATAATAG
>JAHZNE010004658.1:0-11211 GCA_027744055.1 Callyntrura sp. NNG-2020 | reverse complement strand
GTGACAGTAATGCACCTGTGAGACAAGAGGATACAACAACTCCGGAGGATACAGCAATTCCGGACGATAAAACATCTTCTCTTGATGCAATGTCTATGGAGAATAACTCACTCCCAGATGAAATGGAAGAATCAGAGGATGAGGACAACACACCATCCACAGGGAATGAACAACAATGCACATTTACTGAAAATTTAAACAATTTTAGTAAAGACTCTCCTTGCCAAATTCAGGTTCTAGCTGAGGCGTACAAAGACTCTGAAGTGATCGGGACTTTTGAGCCTACTTACAATGCTATGGATACTGATGAGGACCAGTCTTCCTTGGCAGAAAAAGAAGCAGAGCATATTTCTTCGAGCGGTCCAAGACCGAACATTTTTGAATATGTTCAGCCTAAAAACGAAAAAGAAGATTGTCCGTTTCCACGGACTCCTGATCTCCAACTACTGATAGATTCATCACCATGCGGTGATGCAGTAAACGCAATTGGTGAATTATCCTCAGCTCAGCATTCTATACCGTTAAAGAAGTATCTTGTTACACGAAGTTTGATTGGCATTTCTTTTAAGCTGGATTCTATAAAAGGACACTGCTATGAACTAGCTACTCTGAAGTACGATCCTGTCAAACTCGGGATTTTGAACAATCTAAGAAGAGCCATGACTGCTTATACTAACAACTTCATGGGCCCTCAACCGGATCCTGAATGAAAAAAGCAAGTTTCCACGGCAGACGGAATATGACTAACGACGAACACTTTTAAGACGGGACATCCTAATCATCATAGTAATGCATGGAATTGATATTGATTTTCATTGTTAAATGAAATATTGAGAACCGCTATTGTGTTAGGGTATTGTGAACCTTCTAGAAACGAAACTAATTTTGAATGATGTTCGAGTAATCCTACACGATTAAATTAGAATTTTCCATACTACATTTCCCTTTTAATTCTTTACGACGTACATGCAGAAGCAGTCTATTGATAAAAAATAAATCCGTAGTTGTATCTGTATTCTGTAGCATTAGCATGATCATGCTAAGTTAGAAAGTGAGCATGTAATCAAAGTTTAATTAAATGATTACTAACTGCAACTACAAGTATATTGAGCAATGTCGTGGTTTATTTTAGTTTTCTCAAATTTCAACTTTTAACTATTGTTACACAAAATATGACACCTTCCTCATCTTCATCTGTCTTTTTCATTCTCATCACTACTTGAATTTGAAATGAACCCCTCGTATTCCACCGCTGCCAAAATGGACCCTCTGGAATGGAATGGAATGGAATGTTCTCTAAGAATTTGAAAGAAATCAGTAGTTTCAGTCTAACACGAAGGTCTTCTCTGGAAGTAGCATCCCTTACACTTGTAAGATTCTCTCTGGTAACCTTAACCGAACACGGGTATCAGTTTATTCATGTGCATGACCTCCCCCGCCACTCTCCACCATTGTACGCGTGCATGTCCACGACCCAAGTTCTCTGGGGTCTCTGGCTGGCGGGGGAGAATTAGTGTAGTGATGATGATGATGAAGAAAAAACCGAAATTAAATTGTACTTTGGAGCAATCTTACGTTGCCCTTATAAAGACCCAATAATGTCTAACACGAATGTGCATAAATTCATAGATAAAATTAACATAGAACTTCATAAGAACTATTTACAGGTAAACTATTCGTGAAAAGTATTGAATTAATTATTCAGCGGTAGCCCGGAACTGTGCAAATCCTAAATTTTTTGTCATCGTCAATTTATATTTTGTTCAGCACGGTGACTGAATAGTATGCATGTATTTATTCATTCAACATTTTTTAATACTAATAATGTTTGCATTCTGAATCCTATATGCAGACAGGAGCACAATAAATGTAAAACATCTACCTAATCGTAAGTGCTTTCATTCATTAGCATGGGGCATGGACTAAATGTAAATATTACTTACCGTACCGTTTTTATTCCCATGCACGCATCTATTATATATTTAGTCCCGTAAATTAGGAGACGTAATTAGTAGTTAAATGACAATTTCATCGTAGGTAGGTAGACACAGACACGATATAATGCAGATGAATTACGAATATGATGGTGTTTGGTTATCTTGGTTACTTTGACTGTGCACATGTCTTTGTTATTGTAAGAAGACAGATTTAGCAGCCAAGCAAGATTCCAAGACTTGGAATTGTACAGAGAGAAGCTATTTACTTGGTATGTCAGCATCAGCTGTTGTATGGCTCGCAAAGATGCAGAGTCTACACTTTTCCGTCACACTCTGGTCAACACAACATGCATTAAAAAGACAAAAATGTAAACATCAACAAAAGCATTTCCAAATACAAATGCAATATAATTTTGCTTCATATTTTTTAAAGATTGATAAATCTTAAACTGACAGTCAACACAGCAATTTATAACACAGGACTGGCTGGACAAAGCCAATCATTGAAGGTCCGTCATTGGACTAAACGATCTTCAATCTAGTTGGCAATAATATGCCATGCCAACGCGTTACATAAGAATTTACATATTTTTGCGTGAAGGACCACTTTTACTAATAATGATGTTTCTTGGCTGTATTGCAGTTGCAGTTTACGAGTAACCAATATGACAACGACACCAGTGAAGAAAAAGCCGAACCGTGGACCAGGCTTTACCTGTGTCTTTTGTCAAAAACACTTTAGCGGTTCCACTAGTCAACCTATACACATTCGACGACACATTCGCGAAAAACCGTACAACTGCCGACATTGTGACTTTAACGCCACTTGTATTACGGATGTTTACCTTCATGAAAGAAAAATCCATGTTTCAGAAGCTGAACAATGCAAGTGTGCATTTTGCGGAAGAGTGTACAAAAACTCGTTTAATCTTAAAGCTCATTTTAGAACAGCACACGCATCAGATGCAAACACATCATACATTTGCCTGGTTTGTGGACGAGAGTTTCAGAACAAATCTTATTTCACACAACACATGAAAGTTCATTCTGGGGACACTAGGAAAAGTGGGAAGCAAAAAAGTACCTTGAAATGTGCCTTGTGTAATTCACAGTTTGCCAATGAAGTTCTTTTAAGAAATCACTTGGAAAAAAACTCCGACTGCAGTGGATCGCAAATAATGAAGAAATCGTCCAAATCACCCGTAAAAACTAAGACACTTAGTCAAGAAAAACCCATTAGGCGACGCAACCTGAAGGACGAAGGTCAAAAGAAGGAGCACAATTTAAAAATTGTGAATGTTTATTCTCTCGAAGATCAATAGGAAACGCGTGTATATCCCTGGAAACAGTGAAATTATGGTATCAATAAGCAATTTTGTTCTGGTATGTGTAATAAACATGAGTTTTGAAACTAGTTTTATTTATCAATATTTGCGTTTAATGTTTTACTATGTTATTAGTTTTTAATCTATACTTCCTACGTCAAATACGTAGTAATATTTTATTTCCGATTACTTCCGATGAATCATATAAAACTCCCCCCCCTGCTCAAGGCAAAGTAGTCTACGGATATAAAATTTACAAATTTATACGAATTAGGAGTATATATATATATATATTTAACTTGTAGAAAAATCTAAATTGTAAATTTTACAATGTTGAATGTACATACAGCTTTCATCCGATTTCATTGCTACCGAATCGCTGTATAATTTGTGAAAAAAGATGAATGTGGTTATTGGTTTGATACAGTGTAGTAAGTTAGAGGCAATCTTTTACTTATAGGGTAGGAAGTTATGAGAACAGTATTTTTAAACGTCTACACTGTAGTACGTGTTGTACCCTTTTTACAGGTAGGAAGTGTTAAATATTTTGATTAAATGATTATATTTTTGTTTCACCTTGTCTTCCAAAATTTTCCGGTAAATTAGTAATTTATCCATAAAGTATTTTGAGAATGTAGAAAATGTTTGTACTATTATTAGTATTTTACGTTTTGATGTAAACGTTTGAAAATTATACAGCTGTAATAAACTACTGTTTCTGCTATTTCTAAAATATTTAAATGGGGAAATGATTTTTTAAGACAATGACGCAATAAAACTTGTTATTGTATGAGCATGTTACTTACAAAATAGTAGTTAGAATCCCAATATATTTGTATAATGTAATGTATTTTTGTAGTTCAGTGGACTTTACATGAGGTGTCAGTTGGACGTTAAAATAGCATAACGACATTTAAAAAATCTATTATTTAATAATAATTTTACCGATGCAATCCTGAGTAAATTACCTATCAGTTTGTAAGGAAGGTTTATACATACATCATTTTTACTGGGGAATGTGGGAATGAATCATACTTCAGCAATTTGGCCTCTCTTTTTCTTACTGGATGTTTTTTCTCATATCCCACATAAAGATACCATGTGTTCATTTTGAAATTCCGAGCGAACAAACAAACCCACAACTATAACAGTAAACGTGGTACATAACATTAAATAACTTACATATCAATCGTTATAACTGCGTGACAATGCGTGTAGAAGTAGTGGTACTAACCACAGTAACACTTGGTTGGTACCATTCCTGGATACAATAGTATCTTGTGTGTGTATTTATTTGATGTGAATCAAGACATGAAGGAAGGAAGAATAACTCGAGCATGAACAACGGAGTTCAATCAACTGCCTTCCGGCTACAGGGTACATCAAGAGACAAAGACCAAATATTAAATTAACCAATTACGCACATTTTACATTTTAATAATCCATGTGTATTTTACATACACCGCACATACGTTTATGCTATAAGTCATCGCCAGACGGTAAACTTCTAGGTGCAATGAATGAAGGTAATATGTGCCTATTTATGCCCCAAAAAATGACCAAATATGCAAGAAAATATGCAAATAAAAATCTTTTTTGCATGAAAACGTACAATATTTATCAAAAAACCTATAAAACACCTCAATTCAATTAGTTCCATTCACATTCCTCTCGTAACAACCAACAACGTGATGTTTTAGGCTCGACACACCAAAACCTGTCTTCTTGTCGATAGCTTTCTCCATACTAAACCTACGCTTAACTTCCACTGAAGTTATTGGGAAGTATTTTAATTTTCCGTTTGCATATCGGCTAAGGATAGTAGTGTCTGTATAATCTCCACGTGGATTTGCACCAATTTTACACATGGGTTAATTGGAAATACAGAATGTCAGTTTCCTTTTAACCATTTTAGATTTTAAATACAAGTTAATTGTGAATGTTCCTACAGCAAATCTTTAAACTTTTATGCCTACAATCTTTCATATTTGATTATAAAATGCAAATTCATGCAAACATTTGCTTATTTGTGCCTAAATATGCGATTATGCACAAAAAAGCTAAAATAGGTCAAATAGGTAAAAATAAATGCCCCTTAAATGACTTATTTTAAAGTCATATGGATGCATACTTAATTAAGCTTAGGTCGATCGGTGAACTCATTAGAAATATGCAAAAACCTAAAAGTTTACAGTCTGGTCATTGCTAATATAACTTTGAGGTTAGCTGAGCTGTGCATCATTCAATATCTCAATCCTTGAAAATATATATCATTGATGTTAATGACGAAAGGATTTCCAGGCAGAAAGTGAGATGGTCAATTTACCATTTAGAGTATGATATTAGACTCCTACGTAAGTTACATAATTGCCTTCATATAATTAATTGGCCCTCGGGTTACACTTGATATAATTGACCTTCGTGTTGCACTTGAAATAATTGGCCTTCGTGTTACTCTTTTAATGATTGGCCCTCGCGCTACTCTTTTAATGATTGGCCCTCGCGCTACTCTTTGTATGATTTGCCGTCGTGTTGAACATTGTATATGGTGGGTGATCCCTTGTGTTAAACACTTGGTTCGCTTTTGTATCTTTCATATGTTCTTATTCAAAATTAAAGTTTGATTTTGATTTCACAAAGAAATGGAATGTAAACAATGTAATACATGCAATGCTGCCTGTAAATTATACGCAAACAAACTAGGTAAATACTGGTTAATGTAATTAATGCATGTATGAATGAGTTATCGACATCACTGTACAAAGTGGAACAGTCATTTTAGTAGTAATTTAATGTTCAACACAAGCAAAAAGAAATTTAAATTACAAAAATTAGTGAATTTTATTGGCTAAACAAGGCATGCCTCTGTATACATCAAAATTTACTTATGCTGCAGAAGAATTTTGGTCATTGATTTTTACCAGGGTTCCTTTGAAAACCATCTTCGCTACATGTTTATGACTGTGACTTGATATCCCGTGACGAAGTGACGATGTTATGTAATGCATCAATTTCCTCCCTAAGATCTTCCATTAATCGATCCAGATCTTTTTTTGTAAACAAAGCACTTTCTCCAGTTACCGTGAAAAATATATTATTGCCACAACTCATGGCCATAAACCCTAACCCTGTAGATAAAATTATGCAACTTCATTAAAATATATAATTATTTAGAATGTGCAATTAGTTAATGTAACGTTTTAACATTGGTTTTATCATTATTTATTTATTTCAAAAGTCCCGCAAGCGCACCTGCTATTCCCCCCAGAGATCCAGCGGCGAGCTGTGCAGACACGATTTTACCGTCATTTGCATCCAGTCGGATATCGGTCAGACCCATGGGGAAACTAGTCATACCACTAACATTAACGCGATTTGCAGTGATCATTTGACAAACAGACGAGAATTGTTGTCCAAACGTCCTTCCTAGAAAATAAAATGACCAAGGTACGGTAGACGATTTTTGGTTTCTAATCTGCCGATCCAAATCTCGTACCCGCAATGTTCGGTCTGAGAAATGACCCATGGGCAAGTCGACCTGTGCACCAGTTCTTTGGGATAACATTGACATAAATGGATTACTTCGTTACATTTACAATTTACGTAATTTCGTATAAAATATAAATAGGAATATATTGCAATTTAGTAGCTTTAAAAATTGGAACAAACACGTGATTGGTCAAGGCATTAGGATGTCGTGGCACAGGGAAAGGGATAAAAAATGCCTCTCTTTCATTGACTTCCCCTTTCGCTTTAGCATAAGCAGCCATACTTGAACATACTGCGGCAAGTGTAACACTGGCGAAAGCGACTCCTAACTCATCTTTGATTTCTTTAATTTTTTGAATAGGAATAGAGTTGGTTGTCCCATAAATCTGCCGCCACGATTTTTTGCTATCCTTAATAGCGAAAGGACTTTTCCTTGCTCCTTTGACAAGATATTCTGCCGCGTCGTGCGTTAGGCGCAGAGGGAATGTAACGGCGTACCACAGTCCACTCCATTTATCCCGTTTAGCGTACACGGGGGTGGGCAACACAATATCTTTCATAGATGTCTGGCCTACTCCATCAACAAGAGAGTACAAGAGGGAAAAGCCATCCCCCAAAGTGTGATGCACTCTCAAGACCATGACGGTTTTAATTCCGTTTGGTAAGTCGGGATTATGATAATTGTTCACAATGTATGTTTCCCATGGGCTTCTGTTCCTCTGAAATCGCTTGTTCAGAAGCTCTTCTACCAAGTCATTATGTTCTTGCACTGTGACAAGGCCATCCCCACGCTCCCCACAGTCGTATTGTTTGACATGATTTTGAATGTCAAAATGAGGATCGTTCTTCCAAAAGGCAAATCCTAACCAGTTGTCTACGTATTGTCTATACTCCGGATACAAAACCTTGCCCGTTTCTTTGTTTTTCATGTTCACCATTCGAGTATATCTTTGTTGAAAGTCGGCGGCTGTATAGTGTCCTTGAAAGACAATTGAAATTACTAAAGAACATCGTGGCGCTTTTGGCGAAAAGAGGTCCGCAGAGAACAAATTTCCTAAAGGATTTACAGTTGAAATTAAGTCAGGGCGCAAAATTTTTGCTACTTTGATGATTATAAATTTTAACAAACAAACTGGAGCACTTGCCGTGCACAAAAATGCTAATACAAGCACAGCAATGCTGCCGAATAGCAACAAACACACTTCCCTAAAAACGTGGGTAGCAATGCCCAGAAAATTTCCTCGGGACTGAAACATGTTTAGTGGTACTTTAAATGATATTTTCTTTCTTGCCAGTATTGTGTGCCTCTTGCCCCAACGACACTTCCTATTAAACAAACGATTTTGGCCATTGTGCTTCGTGTGACCTTCGCGAAAAGTTCCAGCTTTGAAAAATGCTATCAAAATGTAAATGCTCACATATGGCTTGTGGAATTCTAAATTTTTTCTTTGTAAACTTTACATCTTTTATGGTACTGTACGTCGTGTACGTGTACTTGTATGTAATGGTGAACATCCGTGAATTGTCAATTCCCATTAAAATTACATGTTAAGTATGATAAATGACGAAGGTTGTACGTAGTTCATTATTAATTAAATTCTCGGATGGAGTGTAATGAAAATATTACAGACTTAATGCGGATAGAATGACGCATTGCATTTAAAAGTGCTCTTTCCGTTTGGAATATGGCTTACGCTTGAACGAGCTGCACGATTAACTTATGAATTTTCTCACGCAATGTTTTTCTTCAACTATTTTACTAAATTGGCTTTGTTTCCATCTTCTTGTATATCACAGTCGGATCCTTTTACTGAAAGACAGTTTATTGCACTCCAAAAAACTTGCGTGTCCCACCCCAATCCAAATGCCTTTTCTTTTCTGTAATTTAGTACGGGGTAGGAGCGCAAGAGCAGATATATTGTACGGAAATTTTCATGTCACGTATATAAGCATGTAAGAAAGCATGTGATTTTATTTGCAAAGCGAAAAGTTTATGTTTATTTATTTATTTAATTATCATATTTTCTTGTAAATTCTATTTGCCATTTTCCCTATAAATCCCATTCCGCATCTGGGGTCAGTGATCACATCACAGTTGACAGTTATGCTAACGACGATAGATTTAAATATACCTATGATGATATTCCAATTTTATAAAAATTTGAAATGTAACACTCTTAATTTTATTTCACATTTTACGCATACATTATTAGGTAGCGCAGTACAGTAATATTAAAAACTAAATTACTAAATTTAAGTGTTAGTGCAGTAGTATTAGTAAAAAGGGAACTAATATCAGAAAGTTAGTATTCCCTGCTTTTATTTTCAGAATTCATGTACAAAAGCTTAAATACTAAAAATCAAGTGTTTTTGACGTACAACTATGTTACAATGTCGATAATATTTTGTTTCCCTTTTTGTTCGCCAAGATGTATAACATTTGATTCCGACATGAATGCATTGTCATCTACACAACTTTTTGACTATTTGTATTCAATTTCATAGGAGACAATAATTAGAGAGGATTAGCAATAATTAATTGTAATAATAATTAAAATTGATTCAATCACTTTCAGGGAGAGGGGCTAGCGAGAATACGGTATGTGCATCTTACTTCTTGATTATCTTTACATGAATCTGGTTTTTACTTGCAATTCTCGAAGCGCAACCCGGATCAAACTTTAACAGAACATTGAAGCGTTATGATGACGTTATGACAGGCTTTATTTTGGGTAGCGTAACCGTTACATACATTTTAAATTTACTCAACTTTTTCTTCTTGCCCATTTAAGCATTTATCAGCGTGTCCAATCCTCAGACTCTACGCACTCCACCATTCACTAACAGGAGCATCTGAACAGTACAGTTATTGGCAAAGTTGACACAATTCAATGGAGTCACCCGATCAATATAATTCAACGAGCCAAATCTAACTTTTACCGGACTACAGCTCCGAAGGAATCTGTACAACCATTTCCTAGACAAATTACATTTCGCCAAGTATCGGTAAAACTTGACTTGATTTAACTCAGATTGACGAAATACCTGTCCTAACAGACCCACAACAATAAACTGAATCAAGATACTGTCTGCTGTCAGCAGTGGAAAGAACAGTAACATGAAAATATTTTCTGAAGAGCCGGACAATTTAATTGTTGCCGTCAGGCTTAGAGATTGAATAATTATGGATGCTAAAACTGCTATGGTAACGATGGCGCTCTGTTGAATTTGATTCATAAAGGTTCCCAGTATTTGTAGTGTGCGATAGGGAACCGCAATTTTTTCTGAAGAAGTTAATTTTCCATTGCAAGTAGCTTCTTGATGCCTGAAAATTGTAATTGAATGATGTCATCATTAAAAGTTTCAAAGAACTGTATGAATATTTATGAATATGCTAGTACGTACATTTCCAGGTATTCTCGTATGTTGATTGTGCATAGGATTAGAGTTACAACAAGAACAAAGATTGACGGAGCTGTCACAGCAACAAAGATGAAGTAGTTTGCAGTTAACACGAGAAACTTGAAAATTTCGATGTAAGCACCAGCGTCTGTTGAACACTCACTCAGTAGCCAATATCCCACGATTGTTGGACCACAGGGACTGATCCAATGAATACCAAAATAAAAGGCGATAGGATATAACAAACACGTCGATGCCATAGCATATGCCACCAAGATGTTAGTTTTTGCCAAGGCCGATAATTTTCGATTCTTGAAGGCATGTTCCGCACCAATGGACTTTGGAAAGGTGAGAATTCCATTAACATATCCGCAAACAATGGAAGCATTTTTGTAGCAAATTCGCATGTTGACTTTTGACCCAAAGAGAAAGCCCAGTTGAAAAACTAAGAAAAACTTTTCCGTCAAATTGACGTGTTCTTGGTTTAACAAGAATGCATTTATTCCTTGAGAGGCCATCGCCAACATTATGAAGTTATTGAGGTGTTCCATTATGACTACGGTCGTATGTCTTCTTGAAGTACTGTCAAATGGATGAAGCTGTTGGACATTATCATTCCAGTAGAAGGAAAATGTACCGAAGAAGTTTGATAACTTGCATATTAGCTTAACCAGTATTAAATGATTTTGGAGCATTTTATGGATTGAATAATGACGATGAGTGAAAGTTGTGCGCAAAATGCCAGAGAGTTGAAGAAATCCTTGATTTACATTGGTATTTATGTACAGTTGTAGAAATTTTGATGAAAGTTGATTTCTAATGTCGTAGGTACGAGCGTTTAGTTTCTATCTCCTAACAACGTCAACGTTGGAACTATTAGATTCCCAGTAACTCCACAAATGACCTGAAAATAAAACGAAGTGACAATTACAAATTTTAGAAATCCAGAGTTTGATTTTATTTACTTCAAAATGTGATGTGTGAACTAAATTTTAACAAAATAAAACGATCACTTGTTGCAAATATCAAGTAGCATTATGGTACTGGTACATAACCAC